>BMAU01001036.1:0-193372 GCA_019973935.1 Trichonephila clavipes
ATCTGCTACGAATTGAGGGTGGTCTCAATAGCAACAGATACGTCTGTGAAGTGGTACAGCCTTAAGTCGTTACCTTCCTTTAAGCCATCCCTGGAGCTATCTTTCAGCAGGATAATGGAACGCCCACATGTTGCAAAGACTTTTCGAGACTTCTGATCAGCCCAACACATGCAACTTCTTCCTTGGTCTGCTTATTCGCCGGATATGTCGCCTATTGAGCACGTGTGGGCTTTGGTTGGCAGGCTTCTTGCTCGTGATCTACGTCCTGCAGCTTCAAAAGACGAACTTTTGCTCTTCCCCAAGCAGACATTGAAAATCTGTTTGACTCTATGCCACGTCGTATAGCAGCACTTATTGCAGCGCGTGGTGGCTACACCAAATAATGATTTCGGACAATTAATATTGTTTTTTTTTTTTTTTTTTGTATTTTTGCTTCGAAAATTTTTCATTTATTTTTATTAATACAAGTCGCTAGTGCATTAAATTTCATTTAATTCTGATGATCCCTTAACGGTGTTTTATTTTTGACAAACAGCAGTTTATATATATATATATATATATATATATATATATATATATATATATATATATATATATATATAAACTGCTTTGAAATAGGATTTGGTATTATAAGATTCGTATATTTCAATTTTTCAATTGATTATTGTAATTGATTGTTGTTGATTGCATTTGTATATTTAAATATATATATAGTCAAAATTCTCTAATAAAGAGGGATGAATATTCAATAACCAAAACTGAAAAAAAATGGAAATTGCAAGATAACCAGACATTAGATTTTAGGAAGGATATGAAAAATTAAAAGTATAATAGAGTTGAAAATAAAAAAATATGGATGCTACAGTATTATAAATATTGCTGACATAGGACAACTTTTACATATAAAATAATCTATGTAAATGTGTGGTTAAACATGTTTTGTGATCAGCCAACCTTTCCCCCTTTATGTTAATAATCCTGAGGTAAAACCTATTGAAAATAATGAATAGAGTATCTAAATCCATTACAAGATAAAAGTAACTTACCTAAAAGTTGCCTTCAAAAATGTAGATCAGGCACTAAATCTGAGTACAATAAACAAGTTATTGTCAGATTCTGGACCCAAATGCAAATTCAAAGCATGGGAATGGCTGAATAGTAGCGCTTAGCAAAAGCATGAAAAGAATACATGAATTTAAAAAATTATAGTAATAATAAGTAATTTTATCTAATATTAGAATACGGAGATAATTACACTTAGAAAAAATGATAAATTAATAATAATAAACTAATGATATTCTAAAGAGAGTTTTAATCCTTACTATTTATAATTCTTTATTAAAAAAAACTATTAATAAATTTAATTGGGTATATTTGAATTAAGCAATATTTAATAAAACGTTTATAGTTTTTTTTTCTGTTTTTTTTGTAAAATAGAAATTTATTGCGTTGTATATCATTAATAAAAATATTTCTGAATATAGAAACATGAACATTACTCTCCCAATGAGGTACTTTTTATAATATTGAATTTAAATTCTTCTCTTTTACCATAAATATATATATTAGAAACAATAACATTATCTTATAATTTAATTTCTATGTCAAGGAAATTTGCTTCATAGTTGTTACTATTTGTCTGTATTAAATTAAGATATTGTGGATAAAAATAAGTGTAAGGTTTAAAATTGCCTTGCTTGCCAAAAATTATAATATCATCCATATAAAGAAAAATATGATATTCAGAATTAGCAATGAAACTATTTTCCAAAATAATATAAATATAAATTGGCAAGACAATGGCAAGCTGGGGCACCTTGTGGCAAACCTTTCATCTGTTGATAGTAGTTATCATTATAATATATATATTTCTCTTTTAGTACCTATGTAGAGAACCAAATCTGTCATAATTAACATTTTTAAATGAATTATCCTTCTGTAATTTTGCAAGTGTATTAATAAATTATTATTATTTATTTAAATTCTTAATTGTTTATGAAAAACTAAAGTGCTATTATTTATTTCTCTATCACAAATTGATGACTTAATAAAAGCTGTATTATTATTATAATATTTGTTGATCCTTAAATTAATAGTACTTACATATGAAGTACCCAATATTATTTACATATCAAGGAAACATTTTCCTGGCACTTTATCAACATAAACTATAATAAATTTATTTTGCAATTTTAATCTGATTTTTAATATCATTAAAAAAGATATTATTATCTGTACCAAAATTATATTTATTAAGCTGTTGTGTAATATTACATTTAAATTCTGTGAATGCCTCTAAAGGCATACTATACTTAATAGCTATATTGTAAATGATTTGCCGAATAATCATTATATATATATATATATATATATATATATATATATATATATATATATATATATATATATTTATATATATATGTATATATATGTATATGTATATATATATATATATATACATATATATATAAAAGAAATATGTATTATTTATCAAAAACAAGAAATAATAGATAAAGAACATAACAAGAAATAGCATAATAAAAATATAAAAGCAGAACATGAAGAACAATATATATATATATACAGTAGCGCACAGAGAAATTTTTCAAGGGGTGGGTCCGGGGTCGAAAGTTCACCATTCTTGTATCATGCTCCTTTCGATTTTGTCGATTCTCGGGAACAAAACACAGTAAAAAAACTAATTATTGAATAAATAATTACCATTAATTAATAAAATTATTAATAACAAATACTTAATTAAATTTTACGTACTACATACTTAGAATTATAATCAATCGGAAAAAAATCAAAGACTTTTGGGGTTCCGGACCCCATGAGCCCCCCCTCGTGTGCGCCACTGTATATACTTTACTTTTATATCTGTATATAAAAGTAATAAATATACAGTAATTATACACTGTATATAAATACTTTTTCTTCAACCACTCAAGTTCAAAAACATTTTGTGAACCTTGTAATGGATGATGTTAATACAGTTTTTTCAAATATTAATTCATTAATTCTATTTAATTAATGAAATTTATACAAACAAAAATAATAGTCCCACACCATATGTAAAAAGAAAAATCGTTTGCTGTGTCCCTGTAGCGCAATGGATAGCGCTTTGGACTTCTAATCCAAAGGTCGTGGGTTCGAATCCCACCTGGGATGGCCCAATTTCTGAGAACGTGATTGCTTTTTACTGTACTAGTTTATTGAAGTAGTTAAATTTAATTAATGAATAAATAGTATCAAACAAAAATAATTGTCCAACACAATATGTAGAAAGGAAAATGGGAAATTGCGAGGAAAATCGCTTTCTATTTAGGCACTTAATATTGTGATTCTGTAATATGTATATACATATATTTATATTATTTGTAATTATTTAATGAAAATTAACTAAAATAAAATTTTTCTTTGTTAACCTAAGTAGTAATTGACTTAATTTTTTTATATTACTTGTTTGAAACATTTAAATAGAGTTCATGATCCACAATACCATAAAAAATATCAAATTACCTAATCTGAAGCTGATTTACACCCCCTTCCCCCACCTCCCACGCAAGAACATCTCCACTTCCATGTTGAAGCGTGTAGGTTGAGATGTTCTTGTTTCACATAAATTTTTGGAATTAAGTTCAGCATTTTTTTTTTCAACAAACTTTTATATTCTAGTCGGAACCAAAAATGTTGAATTTTCTGAAATTTAGTCCCACGAATCTAGTTGAAGCAGCGAAACATGGAGGCATTCTTGCGTGAAGAGGTATATCAGCTTCAGGATTAGTTAATTTGGCATTTTTTAATGATATTGTGAATGATGAGTTTTACTTTAATAGTTTAAAAAACAATTTTAAAATATCCGCCCAAAATTTGGATATTTGAAACGATTTCACTTTTTAGCAACATAATGACGCCCAGTGCACTGCTCTCAATGTACGCCCCTGGTGTATCTATAAATGTCCCCAAATTCGGAAAACACCTCTTAAATCACTTAATTTAAGCATAGTAAAACATGTTTGATGAGAATTTGATTGAAACAAAATAAAACATGACATATATAAAAATAAAATGTGAAATAAAAACAATAATTACAGAAGAATGAAGGAGCATTGATGGAGAAACTACAAAAGAAAAAAAACTAATAAAATCTATACCAAGCCATTTAAAAGTTGTTGTGGACACTAAAAGATATCCTACTAAGTACTAAATCAAGAAAGAAATACAGTATTTAAAGCTATGCAGAGATTTTTGTTAAGTGTACGAAGACTTTTGGGGCATAATTATTTCGTAATTTTTTTTGTTTCCTTAATATTTTTTAAATAATAGTTTTACTATATTTTGAAAATTGATTATGTTATTACATTAAGAACAAGTTGCATATATCATAAAAAAACTACAGTTCCTATAGATTAATTTTTATTAGTCGAAAACATTAAATTTTATAGGAAACTGCATGTGAACAAACACTTTTGTGGTTCACTGTATACTTCTTTAAAAATTAAAATGTATTTAACAGTACGTTCAGTATTTTAAGGAAATATTAATATATTCTTATATTTATTTACTGAGGCATGCATTTCTAACATTAGTTATACATAATAACTGTGGCAAATGCAATTTAACAAAACGCTTTCAGTTCTGAAAAATTTAATACATTGCATTTAAACGGAACATTGCGCACTTTACTTAACAAAGAGCTTTAAATGCATTGTGTATTTACTTTTATCAGAACCTTTTAAAAGAGCGTCTTAAAATACAAAATCATATCCTAACACTTGAGTTTTCCCTAAAAGTATTTCGTGGAAACAGAATTTTCCCTAATCGAATCATTCCATTTCTACATTTTTGCATCGTCAGACGACTCAGTCCATTATTCCAAAAAAGAGAAGAAGTAGAAGTTCCTTCTCCGAAGAATAAATCTAATATTCTAAAGTGAAAACTTTCAGCTGCCGCTTGGCAACAAGATTATCTCTTGAACAGAAGCTCTCGTGTGACCTGTAGGGAAAAGTAGATGACTCAGGATTTTAGGTAGTTGTGTATCTACAGGAAAGCCCTTATGTAAGAGCATAATTCATTTCTGGTGCTCAACTAGATTTGAAAGCTTTGTTCTACGAGGAACAAATGTGATGCTTAATATACCTTTCAGCCGAATAAGTCGAATTATTTTGAAATTGCTTCAAAACATTTTCTAAAGCAATTGTTCGTTTATTTTACTGACGAAAGAAGATTTTTTTATTTAAATCAAGTATTTTTATGTTTTATCATCAGTTTTTCAGAAATTTTTTATCACATAAGGCAGCGTTTCTCAAACTGTGAGGCGTGCCCCCTAGGGGGCCTGATAAATCTACGAGGGGTTGCGAGCATAATGAAAAGTCGAAAACAAAAGATTATTTTAAAAAATTATTAATATGAACTGAAAGTAAACAAAACAAAACAAAAATAAATAAAATACACATTTACACTGATATAATACACTTATAAATGTAACAGTACAGCACGATGTATTTTATAATTAATTTAGCAATACTAAGTTAAGAAAAAGTTTAATTATTTCAAGTGACCTCATGGGCTTGTCATATATAAAATTATTTACAAAAATTAACAACTATCTTGATAATTTGTACTGTTTATAATTAATCCTTTAACTGCTGATTAAAAGCTACGCAATTCACTCCCAATGACACCATTTTCCACATAGACGCCCTGTGTGACGCATGTGATGATGTATTAAAAGGGGCGGGGGAGAAAAGGAAGTAATAAGCAATTCCTCTGAAATAAGTAAATCCTTCGCAAACTCCGTCAAAGTCCTTTTAATGCATTCCAAAGCCTTCGAAATAATTTTATGGATAGCAGTGCACAAAAAAGATCGTACTTCGGAATGACGTGTATATACGTCCTGGACGATTAACGTTTTGGCTGAGCGAGATGTATATATACGCCAGTAACACTTAAAAGGTTAAAATCGTATTGTAGCTTTAGCGTCAAAGTATAGTGCTATTGAATTCAAAACATTGTTATTGTATGGAAGGGGGGCGCAATGAAAATAGTGATTGAATATTTGGTCGCAAATATTGAAAGTTTGAGAAAAGCACTGACATAAAGTTAAAAAATCATATTTAGTAATTGCATAAAACTTAAAATACCCCAAAAATAGTACTGTTTACCGGACATGTTTAGCAATAAAAATGTTCTTACTTGATGTTTATGTACTTCTTTATGTACTTGAGAACAACTTGATTTTTCAAGTAGAACATATAATAATAACAAAGTGAAATTATGTTAATCCTACTAAATTACACCAGTTACTTTACTAGAGCCAAAGAACTTTCCTTTTTTTTTCTTCGTAATTCTAATAGCTTGCAGAGGATGCAAAGTAAAACAATATAAAACTCCTTTCATAGTGATCATTCAATTATTCAAATAATTTTCTCCGTAAATAATTGAAAACCAAGGATTTACCTTATAAATAACTGTTATGAGAGAAGAGATGATTTGATGTGAAATAAGCTTTCAACTTCTATTTTTAAGACTACACAGTACCCTTTTTCAAAATTTTTTTTGAAAGCAGTAACAGCAAAAATAATTTATGTTTTATATTCAGATTATATTGCTAAGTTGATTCAGAGAGCAAAAAGTCAGTTTGACCAAGCATTATTTTACAATTTGAAAAAAGTAAGAATTTTTGAGGTTTTTTCAAACTTTTATAAAATACTCAATTTGTAAATTTTTTAGTCATTTTGAGAGATTTAGGACTTTGAGATTATTGCAAAAAATAGCTAATATGGATTTAAAAATATGCTCCTTCTTGGTTTTTAATAATTACTTTTCTAGTTAAACTTTGAAAAAACCCAAAATTTTTAAATTATTAATTTCAGCAATTTTTATATTATGAAATATAGAAATTTTTAAAAAATATCTAACAATCTCGGACTTAAACTCATACTAACCTTTACAGAATATACGTTTTGGAGTATATACAAGACTCTATCTCGAACAGAAAAAAAGCCTTGGGGTTTAAAAAAGACTTACACATATATTCAAAATTAAAAATCTGAAAAAAAATGCATTTGAAGTTTGTAAAGGTATAAACCAAATACTTATAATAACTGTAAAGCCCTATTTTTAATACGTTATTTTCCAATGGATGTCTTACATCAAAGCACTACTTTAATTAAATATGACAGAAAACATTTTGTAAATTCAAAATACATTTTGCATAACATTGATAGCGTTTGTTACGATGACAGGTTATTTAGCCTAATCTTAAAAAAATATTTTCACAAAAGTTTCCAAACACAAATAATTTATGTACAACATAATAAAGTTACTAACTTAAGCTAAGAATCAACAGAGGTTTTTACATAAAATTTATTACTTTTTTTTTTATATAGTTTTGAATTGGAGATGTTTATTAAGTTTTAAAATCTCCCAACAGGGACTCAAATGTCATAATACAATACAACAATCTGTTTACTATAAGGTAGTTTGGCACTCAGAAATATATCAAATTTTATCTGCAATACTTGTAATCAGAATACTTGTATTCGGAAGTCTAACTGCAATATCAGCTGAAGACCGATTTTTAGATACATCATTTTCAGTAGTTATTCCATCTTTTCCAAATAATATTTACCATAACCACCTGAGAACGTTTGGGCCATGACATTTTCTCAACAGGAAAAAGTAATCATAAAGCTTCTAAGTTGTATAAACTATTTTTTGAAACAAAAATTGGCCTTAAGATCAATATTAATTAAGTAATTATGAAAATTCAAGAAACTCAAAATAAAATCAAGCAGAAATGATTTTAATGATGAAAATTGAAATTAATAACTATTTTACACTGAAAGAGTAGATTTTGCTCAAAAATATTTTTATTAATTCAATTAAGGAGTGGGAAAATGCTTTAAAATTAAACCGAAACATAAACCTAGGCTCAGAAAACTTCAAATATCTTTAAAACTAATTTGTTATATATCAGATCAGAAATTGTGTGACAAATTTCCCAATGATATGGACCGAGAGAAAATGCAAAAATATTTTTGTCTGTTCTTTTAAAATTTGTAGGGTATTGTGTAACCTTTACAATGATTTAGTTAAAACAAAAGTCTACTCACATTAAAAGTTGATCACCAATACACATCCAGAAAGAAACATTACGTTAAAAAGGAATTCATTTTTTCTATGCTGAATGTATTATTTTAAAGAAAAGTAATATATGCTGACGGGAAAAAAACTCCCGACACCAAGAAAAAGTTATTGTAGAGTAATGAAATTTTGATAATGCAATTGTCTAAACATATTTAATAGATTAAATTTTCAAGATCGCAGGTTAATTTAAGCTTAAAAATTGTATTTCAATTGTGAAATGATATTGCATTAATAGCGGTGTTACCTCCAGAATTTTGAATGTAAGTCTGCAAGCGTGCATGCATTGTGTTATACAGGTGCCGAATGTCATTTTATACTATGGAGTTCCCCTGCTTGTTTCACTTGTTTCAATACTGGGACGGTTAGTGCTGGCAGTGGATGATACTAGAGTCGTCATCCAATGATATCCCATACATGCTCAATTGGAGACAGATCTGGTGATCGCGCAGGCGAAGGTAACATGTAAGCGTTATATAGAGCACGTTGTGTTACAACAGTGGTGTGAGGGTGATCGTTATCCAATCGGAAAACCTCCTTCTTGAATGATGTTCATGAACTACCAGGCTGGCATAAAAGTTTGCCGTCAATGTATTTTAGATAACCACGAGATTGCTGCTGCTGTCATGGGAAATTGCTCCCTATACAATGACTCCAGGTGTAGGTCTAGTGCGTCTAGGTAGCAGGCAGTTTTGTGGCTCTCTTTGCTTCCTTCTGACCAACACAAAGCCATCAGTGGCACCAAGACAGAACCTGCTCTCATCAAAAACACAACATATCTCCGTCCTCCAATGAGCTCTAGCTTGACACCGCTTGAGGTCGCAAACAGCAATGGCTTGGAATCAGTGAAATACACGATACAGGGCGCCTGGTTCGGTGTTGTCCTTGAATTAACTGATTTTTAACAGTTCTTTGTTTCACTGTGGTACCAACTGCTGCTCGAATTTCCGAAGCAGACGCAGAACGATGCACCACAGCCCTACACCGAATACGGCGGTTTTCCCTCTGAATAATGCTACGTGACCGCCCGGAACCCAGTCTTCTTGAAGCAGTACCATCCCTTGACGACTGCTCCCAACAATCATACACAAAGGATAACATTTCGGCCAAGTCTTCATGGAATGTGGAAAGAAACTCCACCTTCTCGTAGCCTTATTACATGACCTCATTCAAACTCAGTGAGCTGTTGATAATGGCTTCTCGAATTTTTTAAAGGCATTCTTGGCCAACATCAACTCAATACGTCCAACTTCACTGACAAAAAATGCTCACGAACTTTACAGCGCGCAATTAATGCAACCCTGTTTTAGAAGTTCTGAGTGGCGCTACCAGCGCAACACTGAAGCACGAAATTTGAATTGGTATTATCGTTCAGATGTATAAGTATGTCTACTAAATTTCGTTTATCTAACACAAGTCTTTCTTGGTGTTAGGATTCTTTTTTGCCATCAGATTATTTCATAAATATGACACCCAAAATTATAAATCCAAAGTAAGCTTAAAATTATTCAAACTCATAATACAGAAGTGTTCAAAATTAAGAGAATTTTTAGAATTTGTTGGTTATATTAAGAACTATTGGACAGATTCTAACGAAATTTGGTATGTATGTAAGGATGATATAACACTAAAAAAATAACCATTTAACAGTTAAAATACACACGAATTGTCGTGTTTAACACTCATCGAAGACAGACGGTATGAGGTAGCAGTTAGAGAATGTAATAAAAAAGAATGGTTAATATATAGAGAGAGGGAGTAGGGTATCCTCTTTCAGATAACCAGGTCTCACACCGAGGTTTTATATAGGAAATAAGAGAACTTGTGAGTTTCTGTAGCAATTAATCCAACTCGCTCAGCAACTCTGTTTTAAGCGCTTGGAAGGTTCTCGGTGGGAGCGTTGCAATGTACAGTATTACTACCTGGAGTATCCCAGGCATGCTCCATAGGGATGAAGTCTGAAGATCTAACTGATCAATCCATTCAGTGAATATCCTCACTTGACAGAAAATCGTCGCTCAGATGAGCTCTACCAATCACTAGTTTCACCTAGTTTTAACCTCTTTACCCCACTTCCACAGACCTATACAATAGATCCTCATGTATTAAAACAATAACATTGATTTTGAATTCAGTCTCTTTTAACATTCTCTCATTCATGGCATATGCATAGCATAATAATATGAAAATAAATTTTTTAAACTGTTCCGTCGCAATTACTTTTATGTAATCCAGGATTAACTTTTCAACAGGAAAATGCCCAAACACACACAGGATGTTTTGTAACGAATTATCTCCATGGTTGTCGATCGCTAACTTGGCTAACTGGATCCAGCAACAATAATTTTATTAGAATAATTCGAAAGAGATTCATGAGCTTCAGAAAACTCCTAGCATTAGAAATGTTCTTACATTTTTAAAGAGTCCGTATGTTCTAAAAAATCATTAATTCTGCTTATATCATGGAAAAACTCTGATTTTCATGAACTATTCCTCTATAAACCAAGAATTTTGCATTTATCTCTTTTTTTTCGTATTTTTTAAAAAGTATATAGTATTTCACAGGGGAAAAAGGATTTTTTTAAATATATCATTTTGCTAATAAAAATTCAAATTGCAGCAGAACAGGGGTTGTAAAGATCTACTACCCGCACCTGGCAACAGGTCGAGCTTACATGGGAGATATGGCAGCGGGGCAGCTACATATAGAGAAGGACCTGGGAACGACGTGGACAGACGAGACCAGACCGGATCGGAACCACGAGAGGAAAGAACAGCGGAAGCGAGGAAAAACGTGGTTGGAGGAATAAAGTCTGCTGGACGATGGGTTTTGCAATCTTGTTACATCTTAGTATCTTTTTTGGCTAATGATGAGTCCCGTAGGACAACGTTTCTGAAACTGTGGGGCATTGGGGGGCGCGAGCATATTAAAAAGTTGAAAACAAAATATTATTATTAAAAAAGCCATTAATTTACTGAAAGTAAACAAACAAAATACATTCCCACATAAAAAATACACATTTACACTGATATATTACACTTATAATACTAGTTTAAGAAACATTGCTCTATAGAGGCATATTTTTAAACTTCTGAAGAACTATTTTATGTGTAACATGTTAGGCTCTATTACAAATTTTTAATTTCATGCATAATTTTACAATCCGGTTTATAGCAATATCAAAATTACTGCAATGCTTGTTTTTCCTACAATTTTTCAAAATGGAAACTAAACTTTTTAGCATTAGACTTTAAGAAACTAAAGATTTTAGAATCCGTTGACAAAGTATCTCTATAATTTGTTTGATTTAACCTGCGATATACATATATAACTTTTATATTCCAACTTAAATCAAAATTTAAATAATACATCAGTTTTGGGAGATTAGATATCTTTTTAATATTTGAAACATGCTTGATAAGGCATATAACTTAATCCATCAATAATTTTCAGATAATCATTTTATAAAAGACAAAATTAAATAATGGTAAAAGAAATTGTTATATATTCAATAAAGTTACAAGAATATTAAGAATTCTGTTCATTTTATTTCATTATTGGTATTATGATAAAATGATTCTTTGTATTAATATCAGTTAAAGACGGATATTTCGTTGAAATAACCTATTATTAGAATAACTGTGTGCAGCCATTTATTTCATGAAACGACAAACCTTCTTAGGATCCCATTTACACCCCGATAATAACTTCATAAAGTAATTGTGTATATGTATGCAATTATTGTGCACCATTATATTTTCATCACAAACGCATTAAATGATTCTTGCGGTTTCATCACTTGCCTGGCATTCGAAGCAATGGGAACTATTCGCATTCCTTTCTTTTTTATTACAGTAGTTAATAAAGAAAAGTTATATGATTATAAATCATAGTTGTATGTGTTTATGTGAAAAATATATCTCATTTCAAAAGGTTGAAATACCTTTCTCGTACGATGTTTCATGAGAAACAACACACATATTCACATACATTATATATATATATATATATATATATATATATATATATATATATATATATATATATATATATTCCCGGGCTGGGTAAGGTCGTCTCAACCTTCCATCCCTACTGCAGAGGATCGATAAAGGAGTACCAAGCTTGCTTGGTGACTTAAGCACTGGGAATTCCACCTCAGACTGACCACCTGATCGGGACATCTGCTCATACATCTCAGCACCCAATAGTCACGTATACTGGAATGAGCACAGTAGGCCCTGCCTCTCATGGGCTATTGCATCATTGAGTTTGAGTTTATAATATATATATATATATATATATATATAGCTGTTCAAAACTTCTAAATATAGCTATAGAATGCAAATATATATGTACAGAATGCCCCCAAAATAGCACCCAAACTCTACACTGCCAACTCCTAGTTGGAAGTTCATAAAAATGCCCAAAGAACCTGTGTGATTCATAGTTTACGAAAAGCTAAGAATGATGTCTCAGCGTTATTAGACACATCAGTGGCGTAACGGAGAATATTAGGGCCTCCTTCAAAGTCATGCATGGAGCCCTAGCCAGATCTTACAAAGGATTGCAATACCATACTCTTTGAGCCCCTTAGAATACTCACCCTCACCTCACGAGGGGTGTACGTTACTCCTCTGAGACGCATGAACAGCAGTATTTGCATATATCCTCCATGCATATCGAGGCAGGTTTCAGTATGCCGTAAAAGGGATGAATGCATGCGTATCTACAGCGTGGTGTCCACCGAAGTATAAGCAGCATGCCGGTGAGCAACCAAGTCTCAGTAGTGATTATGTCTCGATACACCTATTCTTTGAGGATGCGCTACAGGCAAAATATCTAATGGTATGAGATCTGGTGATCCTTGCAGCCATAGAACCAGACCCACCTCTGATCCAGAAACTGTTGTATGCTATATCGAGCTGTACAAGAGCACAGAAATTCGCCGGAACCCCATTATGAACCATCGTACATCATCATTCATTTATCACCCTGCTTTTTCGTTTACCGTATTTTTCGTAAAGTATGGAACGTATAAGTACGGTTCTTTGGGCATTTTTTATGTACTACTAACGAGGAATCTGGCTGTGTAGAGTTTGGGCTCTATCTTTGGGACACCCTGTGTATTATTGTTGTACAATATAATACGATATTTCAAACGTCATAATGGTAAACACTTAAGCGATCAAGACAGAGTTATTGCCTTACGGTGCCACAAGCTCCTGCGTAACGGAAATGTCTTTGAAGAGCTTAACTGTCATCTAATATTTTATTTGTGTAAAAACATTAATTATTTTGATCCATTTGTTAAAAAAATTTCATTCTTTCCTTTAATTTTTTTTTTTTTTTTTTTTACCTGTGTATGTTTTTGGTATTTGCTTTATTTTTACCGGCATAATTTGTATAAAAATATTTTTTAAGCTATACGCGTATTCACAAAAAAATGATGCATACTTAAGAAATTACTTTCTATTTGAAGAAACTTTTTTGACTTACTTCAATTAAATAAATTAAAGAAAATACTAGAAATCTATCTTAAAAGCATTGATATTTTTTCATATTAAAAAAACAGAATTTATAAAATACTGTTTCTAAAATGAATGTCTCAGTTTTCCTTATTTTTTCTATAACATTCGATATCTTAAAAGTGTTTGCGGCTTTCCTTCGTCTGGAGTTTTCAATCAAAAAAGAAAATAAGTAATGGAAGAAAAATGAAGAGCAAAAAAAAGAGAGCTTCTTGGACAAAAGCACAACCCTTTTACTGAAGGAGACTCGTCTCGGGAATTTCCTGTTTGAAATAAGTTAGAAAAATGGAAGCCACTTTTGGCACTTTGCTATTGAATGTAAGATTTATTTATTTATGGAAAACTAAAAGTTTTTTTTTAGTTAGACTGGTTACAGGACTGTAAATTTCGTTATTTGGCGTGTTACGGTATGAGTCTCTATTTCTGCTAAGTTCTTCAAAAGGAATAATACATGCTGTTATGTATTCACCCATATCCAGATTTGAAATCTCATGCAGGGATTTTAAGTAAATATAGTCCTACCATACACTTGACGCCTTTAACTGGACGTATTTACGTATGTTCAATTGGATCTACAAAATAACAAAAGCAGGGAAGAGAAAATAAGTTTTCTTTTTTCTCACGCATTTATCGATTTAGAATTTTTTTTAAAATGAATTACATTGGAAAAATAACTTAAAAGGATTTTATAAAATTCCAATATAATAAATTAGCTGAATTAAATATATTTATTTTCGTATAGTTTTCCAAGTAGTAAAACAAAATTGTAACTTTTATCTCCTGATCAATTGAAAGAATATTGTTTTAATTTTTTAACATTACTTATTTAGGAGACATTAACTGACTTACATACACAGAATGTTTCGGAACTCCCGGGAAAGAATTTGAAGGGTGACAGAAAACATGTAAACAAGCCATTTTCACCATACAAATGCATTGGTGAAAAGCAAGAGGTAAACCACTGGGAGGTATCCGATTCAGTAACAAGAAAGAACTAAACATCAAATGGATGAAAGAGGTACTAAATAATTTTATTGACAGCATACGTAAAAAATTACAGAAACTGCTCAAAAAAGTGACCGCCTACGATATTACAAGGATTATGTGCGATGAAGCGAGCGATGCACTTTAGTAAACAAAACCGGCATTTCTCGACCGGCAAAAACAGCAACAGAAATTGTGGCCACAAGACGAAGTGACGAGATTTTTTTAAATAGCCCTGCAGGAAAAGTACAGACAGAAGAGATCGGGGGATCTTACTGGCCATGGTGTGAACCCACTCTGAGTATTTCATCGCACTGGAAATTTAGCTTCTCTAAAGCACTCCCCAGATCCAAGTTGATATGGAGTGGTGATCCGTTGTGCTGGAATCTAATGCATGCTTGTATGTTGCCTGTAACAGATTGAACATTTATGCTGAATCGCTTCTGATACGCATGAGGACGTGTGTCGTACAAATTGACCACGCATAAATGCTGACAGCATTTGAAATGATTTCACGAGTAAAAATTCATTCATTTTTAAATAACCAATGGGCACTAAAATCATGTGGTGCTGTTTGATGTTGCAAAAACCAACGAGTAAACACGTGGCGCATAATCTACAAGTATCAAGGCTTACTCTATCTGTTCATGGTAAGGGTGTAATACTATTCTCTAGCACTAGCCAAACAATCCAGTGGGACACATTTACGGCACTGAAAATCACTCGCGTGCCACAAAATCCAAACGATCCACATACTCCTATCACACTCTACATCATACATGCTGATGATAAAGAGTCACATTTTACAACGGCATCGAACGAACAATCGCTCAAACATTTTTCGTTCTGGAACGTGTCTTCTCGGAAAACGCTGCCAGCACAATCTTTCGGCTTCCAGAGCATTCCATTCACAAAACCATAGATAAAAGCATGCCCGCCTTTTCCTGATCACTATACATTTCCGTGTCTTCTGAAAAGCACAGTAGAAATGGTGATGAATACGAAATTGATAGTTTAAACTTTCCATTATTGCACCACCTAACAGTTAACCACTTGTTTTCGCCCATACATTATATTCTGAAAACTGCTTGCTGAGACGTTGTTTTTCACCCAATAAATTGTTCTTCATGAATTTCGAAGCACCCTGTATTTAATCTACAAATTATTTTCTTTTTAACTGGACAAAAAAGGTCCAAAAGAAAAAGTTTTTGTTCGCGTCCTTTATTATTATTCTTTTAACTTTAATTCATAATTTCATTTCGATTTATTCGCTGTTATGGGTACGAAATTCGTAATTAAACCATAGGTATGAGATCAGAATCTAAATGTGTTATTTAAATGTACGTGTATGTTTAGCAACTCACAATCAGTAAAGAAAAACTTATATTTAAGTAAACTCATTAAAAAAAAATATCTTCACTTCGAGTTGCGAATAAAGTTAAAACTCTCAGACATGTCATTAAAAAACAAGCAATACAATTATTTGAACAAACTAAAAAATCATCTCATTTGCCTATTAATAAATTTTATAAACACTCCTCCTCTCATTAAATTCATTCATGGGCCACGACAAACTTTAATTTTTTCTGAATTCTTGTTAGATACCTTTTTTTTTAATTCTGTGAATCTTCTGTACTATGTATTGATACTCAAAAGTTTTTCACTTTCAAATTTCCTTGCCTCACGACAAAACTTCCAGACCATTTTTTGTGCCATTAATGACATGCAATTAGGATATTTTTTATGCTAATATATTTAACCTTTTCCAGGTCTCAGATTTTTTGCTGCATCCTCAATGATTTGGCTTAGCCAACCACGGTCTTGATAAATTTTTTTGCATTTTTTTCTTCATTTCATTAAACAAAACTTAAATTCTGATGTAATATTACTAATTTTTAATTTTATCAAGAAATTTAAAACTTACAAATTTCGCTTACTATTGCTTAGAATTTTAACTATCACTGCGTAATGGACCAATTTTCACAGAAATTGTAAAACAAATCCTAATTGTAAAGGTCAGAGATTGTATCTTGACAGTATTAAATGTATAAATACCCCCAACAATATTAAAAATTAGGTTATCCTTAAAATTTATTTCTATTTTATCGAAGCTGTGTAAAAAATACTATCAATAATAATGGTTAAAATAGTACTAAGGAATGATGATAGATAAATTATTTGACTAAATTAAACAGAATTTATTGACTTCTGAATCAAAATTTTTCCCATTATAGAATACACTTTGTTTTTTAGAATTAAGAGGACACAGTACGATTCAACTGAAAAAAATGGGTACAAAAATTCAAATCAAATTTTCTTATCCTTAATTTTTTACATATATTGCTATAACATAACAAAATTTGAAGACTCTAAGTTAAAAGAAACCCATAGTTGTTAGATAACTTTAATATTCGATTTTATTCACATCCTAAAAGTAAATAAGAAAACTGATTATGTCAGAAAGAATCACTAGTTTTTTGTTGTTGTTTTTTATTTCAAATGCTAAGACTTTTTTTCTATTGTGCCAAATGCTTTGATATATTTTTCTACCTAATGCTTTTCATTAATGCAACATTGGGTATTTAAATTAAAGAAATGCTTATTTTCTTAATATTTAACTTCACATTTGTACCTTTTTCAAGAAATGATTTTTAATAAAAATTCTGTAATAAAATGAATTTTACGAATTTGAAGCAGATTAGCGCAAATTTGTAAATCAAATTCTATATGTGTACCGTCAATTATTGTAGTAGTAATATTTTAAATTACTTTCATTAATTTTTTAATTTTTCTTTAAAAAATTAAATTGTTTGCTTTTTATGTTATTTTGAGTACAAAAAATGTTTTACTAAGCATTTACAACCAAAACATTTGAGATAATCATTAAAGTTTTATGAATATTATCCTGTTCTCTCTCTCTCTCTCTCTTAAATAAAGAACAGTTTTATTAGATTGTATTCCAAATTATATTCAAATATGTTCGTAAATTCTGGAGATATTCAGGGAAAAATGTATTGGGGCCATACACTTTAGTTCTTTCCCACAAACGACTCGTGCTATTTTCCTTGTTTGTTAACATTGCGTAATGATTGAGTCGACAATCGTGGTTCAAAACTAGTGCACTCTGTTATATAAACAGCTATTTTTTTTATAAATTTAGCCATAAGCTATAATTTCGATTACAAAATTTGACCTTAATTCAAATACTAGCCGTACTTGCCCGATTTACTGGGTATTTTCTGATTTCGTATAAATAAATAAACTGTTCTTAAGCTATAGATATATATCTTGTCATTTAACTTTCATATGAATTGAAAAACTTTATAATCTATACTTCTTAATATAAAAAGGACTTTAATTTCTAAATCTAAAGTTTACTTTTTACGCTCTCGTAACTTCTGTTTTCCTCAAAACCCTTTCATATTGGATATCTACTCATTAAAAAAAGTATGGTTACCAAATTTCAAGCATGTAGGTTTTATAGTTTAAAAAATGGTTAGTTTTTTTATCTATACGCCCTAGTAACTTCCCTCCCCAGCGTGATCTTTGGAGCCAATTTACTTTATTTTAGTGGATGTATACTCAACAAAAGAACACCTTGATTTATTTTAAGTCAGTAAGTATAATAATTCAAAAACAGGAAATGTTTGTTTATGCACACCTTTAACCTTTTTTGGCTGTCGATTTCGATAAATCTCGTTCTCTACTCCACAAAAGAAAAATTCCTACAAATTTCGAGTCTGTACGTCTACTAGCTCAAAAACGGGAACTTTTTATCCATTCGCCCCCTCAACTCCTCCGTGGAAGTGTATTTCTGTTAAATCAGCATTCTCAAACTACGGGGCATGTCCCCATAAGGGGGTGGGTGATAACTCTACGTGGGGGACACGAGCATATCGGAAAGTCAAAAAAATAAAACATTTAAAATAATTATCAATTCACTGAAAGGAAGCAAAACAAAATACATTCTGATATAGTAAAAAATTAAATACATATTTACACTGATATAAGATACTTATAAAAGTATCAGCACGACAAAAAGTATATGATAACTAATTTAGAAATACTAAATTAAAAACAAGTTTAGAAATTACTGGTGACTTTTATGAGCTTGTCATATTCAAAATATTATACTTATCTTGATAATTTATGCAGGTTATAATTAAAGTCGCACTGTACCTTTAGCGTTGAAGTACTAGTTGGATTCAATATATAGTTGTCGTGTAAAGGGGAAGCAATGAAAGTTATGACTGTAAATTAGATCGCAAATATTGAACGTTTAATAAGCACTGCGTTAAACCCGTTCTTGGTAGCTCTCTATTTAATAAATAATTATGCTAGCCACAATCTCAAGTCTGTAGGTCTAATAGTTGTAACGCAGGGGTTTTTGTTTCTGCACCACCCCCCTTAACCCCTTTTGGCAGTCGATTTCACTAAAGCTCGTTCATATAGCGGATTTCTACTCAATAAATAAACCATGCTTACCGGATTTCAGACCTGTAAGCCTAGTACTCCAAAAACGAGGTTTTCTTTCCTAAAACTCCTTGTAACCTCCCTTTTGTCTTTTTCCATAAAACTCGCTCTTAGCAGATCTCTGCTTTTCAAAAGAAACATGCTCACCAAATTTCATATCTGTACGTCTAATAGTTTGAGAGATATCGTGATATGGTAGTGACTGAGTGAGTCGCTTTTTTGTCCCTTATGTTAAATGGATAAGATTATATTGCTTGAATTTTTTATTGGTGTTGCAATATTAATATATTTTTGGTAGTAAGATGATATAATATCGGATGGCTATTTATTGGATTATTTTTAATTTGCATGTTATTTTTACAACCACGTCTGTACCTTTTCTTTTTAATGACTTTGTTTAAATTGTTTTTTATTCACCATAAGAATTTAATAAGCTTTATTTATACCGCATATTAAACCACATGCATAAAACTTTGTAAAAAAGCTGCATAAAAACAAGTTTGAGAGTACTCTATTTAATTATTTACATCCCACGCTAGGCAGCTATCTCATTAGCAATTTAATTAATTAACAAAGAATACTAGTTCTGATATTTTAGGGGTTGCAGATACTGTTCTGCTCATAAATAATAATATAAGAAGAAGGGAGAACAAAAAAAATCTCTGCAAAATTAATATTTATTATTTTAAAATCCGTTTAACTTTAACATTTCTTGAAAATAATAATTTTTTGTTTACTGAATTTACCACCAAATAATTTCAGTGGGATAGTTAGGAAAGTAATACATTATATATGTGTTAAATGCTCGGTGTGGATGCCACTTTCCGGATCAGTAAAATTATATTTGTATTTTATTTCTCAATCCTTGTCGCAGTTTACAAACACATCTTTTTCGACTATCGAAAAAGATGATCTATCCTTTCATTTGAATCTTCGCTCAGAATCTAAATCCTCAAACATTCCTGTAACCCTTTACGCGGTCAATTGTTTTGCCCAAAATGTTCCAAGAAAGGAACATTTTTATTGCATATAATTAAGCATAATACTTAACAGAATTCTAAAATTGAAGAATTTTATTTTAATTTTCAATTTTAAAGTTTTCACTCTATTTTTATTTCATAATTGTGGAACACAAAAACTTCTAAATGTTTGCTGGTTATAAGTACACTCTGCATGCTATGAAAAATGTTTCATATGTCTTAAAAGAATTTATCTTCTACTTCAAAAAAATTTAATGTTCGTACCACTTTTTCAAATGGTTAGGGTTTTTGTGTGGGTATATATATTGTATATATATATATATATATATATATATATATATATATATATATATATATATATATATATATATATATATATATATATATATACATGCAAACACAACTTGAAGCATGTTGTAATACTCAGTCTTATACATTGTAATGGGTACAGAGATAATGTCTGCTTTTTTATATGTACTTTATCGAAAATTTTCAAGAATGTAAATTTCTACCTTCAATGAAAAATTCCCACCTTCACCTGACACTTCAGTATCATGGATAAAACATTTATCGGTATTGTATGAGATAGATTTTGTATTTTTTTGTTTTGTTTTTGTTTGTATGCTTGTTTGTTGTTGTTGTTTGGAAAAAGAAAACGTTAGATGTGAAGAGAGATATGATTGGCCAAATATACTTTTAAAACTCGTTGTGTTTAAATACATTTAAATTTTCTCAAATTCTACTAATAACAACATATTACTTTAGCTTCTAGTAAATTCACCGTCCATTAATTAAATAAGAGGGTATGAAATTTGCATGCAAGCTATCATGATAAGTGTTAGAACAATTTAATTGTTTATTTTGAATTATCAGCACCCTAGAGTTATATAAGAATATGTTTCATAATATGGAACCCAAAACAGATGTGCTGAGAGAGGCCACAACTTTAGAAGGCACCTCTCAAGTACAGTGTTCGATTAACATGAAACAAAAGGGACTGAAATATTTTTTGTGTTGGTGGCTATTACAACAAAAAAAAAAAAAAATCATATCAACAAAATTAAGTTAATTAGAGTGTATTTTATTTACATAGATATGGACATACGTAATATGATCCAATGGTTCGAGGACAAGGTGTAGAAAACTTTACCCCACATCACCAAAGCACATCCACCTTCAAAGTAGTCCCCTTGGCCGACGATACACTTTTGCCACAGTTCGTATAACTTATGGAAGCAGAGCTGGAAGCCATTTCTTACAACCTCCCATAAAGCCTTTTGCTATGCTACTTACACTTCATCTGATGACACAAAACGACGTGCCTGTAAATATTTTTCATTGATGGGAACAGGCAAATGTCACACGGAGCTAATTCTGGAGAATAGGGGGATGTGGAAGCCCGTTAGTGTGAGTTTTGGCGAGGAACTATTTTACCAATTGCAATCTATGTGCTGCTGCGTTGTCATGCAGAAGATACCAGTCGTTACTCTGCCAAGACTGAGGCCGTTTACGACGAATGGATTCCCTCAAACGATATCTTCGAAAGAGGTGTAACCTCAGTGATTTGTTCAAGTGTTCGTGTGTGGCGTCAATCTTTTCGAACACATGCAGACCACAACGCAATATTTTCCGCGTTCTGGGAGGTCAAAGGTCGTGCAACGCGTTCATAGTATCCGATGGATTCACGGCCCTCTTTAAAGCGCAGTTGCCATTCGTAAACCTTAGATCTCGGCATGGTAGATTCACCAAACACCTTACTTAGCATCTCCAATGTTCCCATTGGTGTTTTTAATAAGCGTTGACAGAATTTAGGTTCAACTCTGCTCAAGAAAAGCCATCTTTCTTAGATCGAGAAACAAAGCTATCTAGCTTCGGAAGATAAGAGCTGCGCGTGCATTTCGGGCGCATTACATGGACTAAACCAATCTGACCAGGTTGGGAAGCGTTGGGAGAATCCATTTTAAATGGTTAAACTTTAGGTACTTTCGTCATTAGCAATGGTCGCAGTCCCCTCCCCCCCCCAACCTTTTAGATCATACCACGTATGCATATACTTAATAAAAATCATTGTGAAGCAAAAGCATTCACAAGAACTTAAAGAGAGAGAGAGAGAGAAATTTAATACATACTTTTCAATTTTTTTAACAGCAAAACATTTATTGAATTTTTGGAAAATAATCTAATATTTTTTTCTTGTGTTCTCTTTTTTAGCATCTAATTGTTGGATGTCGTCCGTTTTGTTTTTCAATTCACCATTGAGACGTGCTTCTAAGTATCAGCACATACTTTTGATGACGTACCTCATTTGGGATAATGTGGAAACAAAGGCTGCATTATTCATTTCATTTTTACCGTCAGAACCTAAATCAATGATATTTTTTTAGCTTTGAACAAACTCCAACATGTCTTTATCTACCATAAATGGGGCTGTACACACAGTATCATCATCCACTGCAATGAATTATTCCGAAAATGCAATGCCTAATACGGCTGGTGTTTTCCGTATTTTGTTCATTCCTAGAAGAGAAATCTTTTCGTGTTAAGCGATTTTCGTTTCGTGTTAAGAGAAAAAATGCATGAAAATACATAGCAGTCGGTCGGGACCGTTGTATTATTTCGTGTTAACCGATATTTCGTCTTAAACGTTTTCGCAATAAACGTGTTTCACTGTACTTTTACGCGTGAGGCTTTTAAATATCTATATGATTTAAAGGTAGACATCTCTATTATTTGGTTGGGTCTTAAACATAAAATGTAAATTGATTTGTACATCATTTTATGGAAAGCTCGCTGCACCCGCATTGAAGTGTTTGGAGGTCCGCATTGTTTTGCCTCGTCTAGTGTAGCAATCTGTGTCTTAGGGCACATAAAAGCTTTGTTGGTTACATGCCAAGAAAATAGCAATTAAGTTCATACATTACCTATTTTATGTCATTTTTCAATTCCTACTTTTAACTCACACTCTCTATATGTCTGTCTGTCTATCCGTCTGTCCGTCCGTTCGTTCGTTCGTTCGTTCGTTCGTTCGTTCGTTCGTTCGCTCGCTCGCTTGTTTGTTTGTTTGTTTGTTTGTTTATCTTGGTGGAATTTTCAATCGTTAATAAAATTCCTTTTAAAGCGCTCAATCGAGCTGAACTTTTATATACATGATTTTATTTTGGATGACAATACAATAATTTAATTATAATTAATAAAAATTAATTGATTAAAACTAATTATTTAAAGAATTACAAATACAGCCACGTTGGCGACTTAGCGACAATTTTGGCGACTTGTATCAGAACTTGAAAAGGTTTTTTCTTACGTTTTAAAACATTCAGTTAAACTGAAATTTTATGTACACGATTGTTTTGGATGACAATATGATACTTTAAGGATAATTAATAAAAATTAACTACCACTTAATGTTGTGATTTTGTCATGTGTATATACATATTTATATTAATTGTAACTATTTAATAAAAAGTAGCTAAAATAAAAAAAAATTGTTGATCTAAGTAGGAATTGACTTATGTATAAAGTCATGAATAAAGTCTTATTTTTGAGTGTAAAATTTGTGTCTTTGTGTTTTTTTATTATTATTTTTATAATATAATAAAAAAAATTTATCTTTTTTATTGCGCTAATTTTTTCTTTCCTTCCTTTTTTAATTCGAAAATGTCCCATGATAAAATAGACACTTTTTTTGTAACTGAAATTACTATCATCATTCTAATATAGTTAACTAAATTATGTGTTATATTTGTAAATCAGAAATAGAATTAGGGGTATTTTTTATGTATACATTTCAGTACTTTCGCTTGCTCTTCTTGAATTTCATTGTAAATTATTTGTATGGAATCTAGTTTCTGAAAACAAAAAATGATTTTTTTGATTCTGTATTTTATGTATCGTTTCTCTGAGTTTTCCAAAATATTTCACAATTTTAAAAAAATTAAGAAACAAGATGTTTGTTCATCTTTGACTCCCCATCAATTAGTTTCAAAATTGGAAATGAAATATCTTTAAAATGTAACTTCTTTCAAAGGAATGAAACGGTCAACACTAGGGAAGGGGGACACGCACCCGACTAATAACAAAACCTTATAATTATAAATTACAGCTTGAGTATTAATGTCAACTCCTAATTATTAGTCAAGTATTTGTGAATTAAGAATTATTATCATATTAGGTAATGTAAGAATTATTATCATATTAGGTAATGTAAGAATTATTATCATATTAGGTAATGTAAGGATTATTACCGGATTAACTAAAATGTAAGAAATGTGTGTCAGAATTAGTATCTTATTAAAGCAATATATATGAATTATTACGCGAATTATTATCACATTAAGTAATGTAAGCATAATCACGTAAGCGAATTAATATCATATTAAGTAATGCGAGATTTACCATTTAAGAATTATCATAATGAATAAAAGAATTATGATGTGAGAATTATATTATATGAAGCAAAATACACTGGTCAAAACAATTAGGGGAGCACATGATTTTAACAAATGTAAGCAAAGATGTATACCAATAAGTAACATAAAATGAATCATCCATAATGTAAAGCCTACCAAGAAACAGAAGAAGAAAACTTTACATGCAAATCAAAGTTCATGACGTCAAAAACCAGAAAAAGGAGATAAGGGCAGAAATCGGGATGTTGCAGAAACGTCTGTTTTATTGCCGTAACTGTGAAATTCGATTGCGCAGTATTTTTTTTTGAGACAAGGTTACTTGAGAATGTCTCAACAACGTGATTTACTCGAATCCATGGCATGGCGTGTTATAGGCAGACTGGAATCCGGGCAAACACAACGTAGTGTCGCGGACGCTGTTGGAGTCGCCAGAAGTGTTGTTGCAAGGCTGTGGAATCGATTCCAAGAAACAGGAAATGTTAGACGTCGACCAGGGGCAGGTCGGCCATACGCCACTACATCAACTGATGACCGGTATATACAGTTAACAGCCCGTCGAAACAGAACAGAGAATGCTATGCAGCTGCAAAGACAGTTGCTCTTGGCAACAGGACGAAGGGTGTCCAGCCAAACAGTACGTAATCGGCTTCATGAGGGAGGGCTCTATGCACGTAGGCCAATGGTCTGCATTCCATTGACCCCACGCCACCGTGCGGCCCGAAGAAGATGGGCTGCTGAACATCGAGATTGGGAGCAACATGATTGGAGCCAAGTGCTGTTTACAGACGAGTCCCGATTCAGTCTAGAGAGTGACACAGGACGTGTTCTTGTATGGAGGGACAGGGGCACTCGAAATAACCCCGCATTCGTTCGTGAAAGGTCACAATACAGAAAGGCTAGTTGGATGGTATGGGGTGTAATCAGCATCGGTGGACGTACAGACCTGCATATCATTCAGAATGGCACTTTGACGCGCCGCAGGTATGCAGACGAGATACTTCGACCTCATGTCATCCCTTACGCTGGAGCCATTGGAAATTCCTTTGTTTTCCAGGATGATAATGCCCGACTGCATAGAGCTCGTCTGGTGGAGAACATGCTTGAAGCTGAAACAATACAGCGTATGGAATGGCCAGCGTGCTCTCCTGACCTGAATCCAATCGAGCATGTTTGGGACATGCTCGGACAACGCATTGCTGCGCGACCAAGGTCACCTGCTACTGTCCGAGACTTGGAGATAGCACTTCTTGAGGAGTGGAACAGTATTCCCCAAAGTCTGATCGATAAACCTCATCGCATCCATGGCATACAGGTGTGCAGCAGTTTTAGCTGTTCGAGGAGACCACACGCCCTATTAAAACTCATGCATCATGTCTAAACAGTACCTTTTTTTATCGTTTACATGTAACCAAATTGTTGCCCTAAATCATCTTTTCATGTTTTTTTCCATATTTTCAAAGAATTAAAGCTTAATTCTAAATTCTTTTACGCCTTTTTTTCTGTATTGCGCATTGATACGCGTGTACTATGCATTGTATGCCAATACGTGTCTGTCTCACACGGTTTTCTTCACTTTTTTGCTTGCTCCCCTAATTGTTTTGAGCAGTGTATAAAAACTATCATATCTAAGAATTATTATATCAAATTAAATGTTGGAATTATTAAGTAAGAATTATTATTATATTAAGTAATGTACTAATTATCATGTAAAAATTATCATCCTATTGAGTAAAATTGCTATTATCATGTTAAGTTATTAATTATTTTTATGTTAAGTAATATATCATAATTATTATGTTAATATTGTTACCATATTAAGTAAAGTAAGAATTATTATCATGTTAAGTAATGTAGGCGTTGCTATCATGTTAAGTAAAATAAGAATTATTATCATATTAGTACAACCTTTATAAGGTTCAACATGAGTATAATCGACAAAGATCGGGAGAGCAATGGATAATCCCCTAGTATCCTTCACATTTAGAACATATAAATTATTCCATTTATATGATTTTATCAGAGAAATCATACCAGAAAGTGGAAGAATTATCGTCAAAAATTCTTTTTTATGTCTGTTTTCATCCCTCATAAAGAACAGTATTCTTGCTCTACGTGTTCTTCCTGAAAAATTAGAAGGGTGATTGAAAAAAATGTTAAAAACGTCCACGACATTTCCGGATTTTCGAAATAAAACACAGTAAGCTGTTTCAAAGGGGTTCGTGGTTCTCGAGCTTTTTTTTTCACGTCCTCATTTTATCACCCAGATTTAAGAAGAAAAAGTATCATTGGAAATATCGAAAAGCTTTGACTTCTATAAGATCTGCTTTTGAGAACGAGCTTATTTCAAATGAGATGATATATAAGCTTATTTGATTTTTTTTCGCAACTCACTTTTAATACATACTGCTTGAATATTTCTGAAAATACGCAACGCAAAATGTGTTTCTCTCTCGTACATATATTTCTATAATAATGCGAAATGATTTCTGTAGATCGTACGTTCTTCTTCGATAAAAGCATCAGGAGACTTGGATAAAATTATATAAGTATTCAGCACTTCACATTGTAAGACCGCAATAGCTAGTGGTTACGGTCACGAACTTATGGCCGGCTTGTCATCAGTACCAATTTAGTGCCAATGAAAACTCGCTGTGTAAAGTTGCTAGACTACATTCAGTTTGTCGAGACTCAATCTCCTGTTGGCATGGCAGTTCAGAGACAAAGGCTGTTCAAGTGTAGCACTCGCCCCTTGAGCATAGCTCAAAATGGCGAGGTACATGACCAATATTCCTCATGTTGCTTTGTAGTATGTTGTTATGATAGACCTGATTCGTATCGCTGTTCGTTAAAATCGCTTAGCACGTTTGGCTATTTTTTTCCTTAACCAAAAAAATAACTAATTTCCGGTATCTGGTATTCTAGATATTTAGAAATTAATATGAAAAAAGTTACAGCTTTTTACAAAGATTTCGAAAATTTGTTTAAAGTGGCAGCTGCATTTTTTAAAAATTTCTGTACGCATTCATATGCTAAAATTTACTGTGTGATAATGCATAAACTTATGACGTTAAAAACTTTTGATAAGATTTCAATTTTTTTCCCCTACACTCCATGCTATTGGCAATTGACCTCATAATTTTGAATCAGAATCAAGTGACGATGTTGATACCTGAACTTTCACTCTCCCTCTCCAAACTTCCAAGCCACGCTAATAATAGGACTTAGTCTCGGCAGATTTAACGCTCATCAGACCCCTCCCCAACGCGGCTGGTCTTCTGTAATACCAGTACTCGAAACAATGACTCACTGGCCACAAATTCGGGATCACTCTATTAACCTGTGACCGCTAAATATTTAAAACATAGATTATATTAGCTTTATTTAAATAGTAGTCATAATTTAAAAATAATACCACTTTATCAAAAATGTTAAGAAAACTTTTATCTTAAGAATGATATTTTTATATGTAAAAATAATTAAAACTATTAATATCTTCAATGAATATTGTTAAGAATCATTTCGTGATTTCTATCGAATAATATTTCAAATAATAGAAAAAATGGGGGAGATTGTTTAATGTTTTCATCACATAACATTTGATTTTTCAGTAGAATTAAATTGTTAAATTAATAATTTAATTTAAAAACAACTTACTTCAATATCTATGCACATAGAAAGGAAAAATAGAGATTCAAAGAGCCTTTTGCTTAAGAAAATAAACTGGGATACAGAGCTACAAAAAAAGTCTCAATAAATATTACAGATTACTATCAGCTCCTTTAATAAAAAAATAGCATGAAAACATTTGCTGACTGATAATATTTTTTCTGTTAAAAAAGAACGTTGTTTTATATTGTCTGTTTTCTTTCTTAAAAAATAAATATTTCCTTATTCACAGTAATGTATAATTCGTTTTTCTTGTCTTTTTATTCCAAAGAAAAATATTATGATTAAAGTTTGTTTCTGTAGTTTTAGGGACCGGAAAATATCTGTTTGATTTTGTATTGTTTTCATTTTACTGCAACAGAAATTATTACAAGAAAGCACAATGAATTCAAGATAAAAGTCCATTTAGATTGAAATTTAAGAAAATAGGTTCGTAAAATCATAGTGTTTTTCTATATTATTTTGCTCTTTCATAGCATATGTTATCGTTATCTTATCTCTAAAATACTTCGAAGCACGTATTGCAAAAGATTTTGCTGCAAGCGTTAGAAAACCCTTTTTAAACCTTTTTTCATGTCATTAATTTTATTTCTGCAGATGAAATAGAGATAAAATAAAGCCTAAAACATGTGCACAATCCCTTTGAATATTTTTTAAAAACACTTTTTTATGTTTTAAAAAAACGTACAGCTGTTTCTCCCCCACCGCCTTTTAAAAGATATTTATTTTTAAATAAGAAAAATACACACACACATTCAAAATTTAAATTACCCTACGAGGTAAATTAACATTATTTAATAATGAAATGGTAGAAAATAGTTTATCAAATCGACCAAATCGCGCCCCCTTGTAGGGTTATCGCGCCCCCCAAGGTGAGGGGCGCCCCACACTTTGAGAAACACTGCAGTTTACAAATTTTCATTGATATAGTAGCTAAAGCTGCAGTAACAATATTGTCTATCTAACGAAAATATATCATAGTTTTCAATAACAGAATTATTTTCCTTCGCGTAAAATATTCTAAGGTAATATTAGAGAAGAATATCTCCTTTAGAAATGTTGAAAATTATGTAAATTTTCTGTTAGGTAGAGATAAAACTGAATTGGTGAAACCGAAAATTCATAGCGTACTGGGAGCGAGAGTAAACCTAAGAAATTCCAGGCATAAGCCAATGTGCAGTGGAGGAGAACGCGTTAAAAATCTCGTGCTTCAAATTCCTCAACTTAATGAGTTACACATCTAATAGAGACGAGCCACACATTCAGAAATGGACCTCGTTATCTGATGGGGACTCAAAACTATGAGACACACTTCCTTACTTAACAGATCCCATAAATTGAAGAAAAATAAGTAACACAAACTGTTCAAATAAACTAGCTTAAACTTTTAGAAGTTTGACTATGTCCAATATGTAAGCAAACTAAGAAGCTATAACATTATCAAGTCTGTAAGACTCGGATCTTTGTCACATAATTGCCTCACGCTAAAATGTCTGTTTAGTCAAAACACTGATACTGGAATTTCTACGCCTCGAAGGCTCATTCACATCGAGGTAATAAGTGAGTGAGCTAGTGAATATTAACGTCAATGTATGGATGTTTGGTCAATGTATTGGATGGAACCAAGCAAATGTGATGATGATCTGCCATCGCTAGATGCAGGAGGAAACGTCGAACTGACGGGGCTTATCACCCTCCCCCTCGCTGTTCCAGTGAGCGGATTGTGCGCATGGCAGTGTGATGCATCGCGCAGCCACATCACGAACCATAGCACAATATTTTTAGTCTGTTACACATCATTCGGTGTCTTCTTGTACCATTAGATGCCATTTGAAGCAGAGTGAAAGGCCTCCAAGGAGTCCATTGCATCGTTTATCCACAGGCGTTTGCACCACCAATGGTGCTATGAATGGCGGACATGTACAACGGAATGGAATGACATTGTTTTTACTGACGAATCCCCCTTATGCCTGCAACATCACGATGTTCGGATTCTAGTTTGGAGACACCGTGATGAGAGGTTGCTGAACTTTTGCAGTATGCATCGTCACACTGGTCCTGAACCCGGTATCATAGTTTGGGGCGGTATTGGATTTCACTTCCGCACCCCTCTAGTACGCATTGCCGGTACACTGAACCGCCAACTCTACATCTCTGAGGTGTTGGAGCCCATGGTCCTCCCATACATTCAGCGCTTGCCATCAGCCATATTCGAACAGGATAATTCACAACCACACATGACAAGCAATGTTCAAGAGTTCTTTACCCATCAGATTGAATTGTTCCTTGGCCTGCTTGTTCTCCGATTTATCGCCATTCGAAAACGTGTGGTCCGTGCTTGCACAATGAATGGCCCGGGATACACCACCCGCTACTAAATCGGATCAACTTTGGCAATATGTGAAAGCCGCATGATCTGCTGTACCCCAAGGATACATTCAAGGCCTCCTTGATTCTATGTCGAGAATGGTCCAATTCCAATGGTCCAATATTCCAACAATGGTGGCAATACTAACTACTGATTTTGTCATCATCCACACGTCGAAAGAAGTTGTAATTTTAATCGTTTGATATATGTACAACGTGTTATCTGCGAAAAAATTTTCGCTTTTTGCGTGCTTTTTTGGCCCTTCTTGTGGGTTACATTTTGTGTGGCCAGCAGTGCGTTTTCCTTTACATCAGTAAAAGTGCCATCATTGATTTTCAGACATGCCGCATGCATTGATTTTCATTTTAACCCCCAAAAAAAGTTCCTTCGTGATATCGTGGCGTAAATTTAAAACCAACAACAAGAGGTACAGAAAAATACGATTTTAACAAAACAATCAGAGAACGAGCTGAAGATAAAATAGATTTCGTTGCACCATGTTTCGTTCAACTCAACAATAAAAAAATAACAGGAGAAATGCTCTCTTCTCAAACTTTTATCATCAATATAATAAAGTTCCTCCATTTTCCAGAGTTTGAAAGGTATTGAAAAGTAAGATCATCTTATACCACATCAAACAGTAATAAAATTCGGATCACGAAAACGATGAATGGAAATTATTTCCAAAATTTTACGATTATTTCTCTCTCGTGGCTAATTCCGTTCCCAGGCACTAGAATGAGCAACACGTTACATTACTCACTTGTGTTGTCGAAGGCTTGTAGCGTGAAAATTATCATTGAGCTCTTCATCCCCTCCCCCTTTTTTTCATTTTATTAGGTACAACGTTAATGCAGAAAAATAGTTTAACGATGCATTTTGAAGTGCATATGTTTAATTCAATATTATTATTCTTTAGAAATAATATTCCCTTAAAAATAAATTCTGTGACATAATTTTATGTAGAAAAGCTAACTTAAACTGAATAAAGCACTGAGCAAAAAAGTAAAAAAGCAAAATATTTATAACGTGTTTCTTTAATTGATAGCTTTATAGTTTCTTAGAAATTGAAAGAAAGATCTGTCTAAAATAGTAGTCAAATTGGAATACATTATACAGTTTAATTCAGTTTAATTAGATCTAACAAATGAGCAAATCCAACTATTCTTGGAATTAGTGATCGAATGTATTTTAAATTATAAAATCACTCCAAAACCATAGAAATAAGTGATCGCGATGAACATTTTATGAGTAGAAGTGAATGAGGATGAACCTCAACTTAATGAATCATTAAGTAAGTGTTTATTAACGTCGTACCCTAAAGCAAAGCAAGGTCTATGAGCGACGGATCTTGTAATTTTGATACTCGGTCAAGTGACGAAAGCGACACATAAGCTAGCATTCTCTTTCCAAACTTTCACACCAATGGGAGGACTTCAGGCCTCGACTGGTTTAACATGCGCTAGTCCCTTTACTCTACGGGTCTTTAGTAGCACAAGATAGAAATAACTCAAATGCTCTCGTCAAGATTTCACCACCACACTGTTCGAAGATTTTCCAGATAGTGCACTAGTCCATCTACTCCCCGGATCTTCAGTAGCCCAAGGTTGAAACTCATGGCACGCCGGTTACGAGTTTGTGACTAAGACGACTAGGCAACCGTGGCCGTCAAACGTCAACTGAAATGCTCTCGTCAAGATTTCACCACCACGCTATGAGAAGATTTTCTAGATAATTCACTAGCTCCTTTATTCCACGAGTCATCAGTGGAACAAAGTTGAAGCTAATGGCGTTCCGCTCACGAGTCCATGACCATAGCCACTAGTCTACCACGGACGTCAAACGTCAACTGAAATGCTCTAGCCAAGATTTCACCACCACACTGTTCGAAGATTTTTAAGATAGTGTACTAGTCCCTCTACTCCCCGGATCTTCATGGGCACATGGTTGAAGCTCATGGCACGCCAGTTACGAGTCCGTGACCAAGATGACTAGGCTACCACGGACGTCAAACGTCAACTGAAATACTCTCGTCAAGATTTCACCACCACACTGTGTGAAGATTTTAAAGATAGTGCACTAGTCCCTTTACTCCACGAGTCATCAGTAGAACAAAATAATGATTCACCAGCTACCCCACTTCTATACTCCAACTAGCCTTGATAACACATTTAAATTTGTACAATGTTTTGATAATGGGGATAATGCCCTCACTAGCAACTGATATGTTCCAGACCTAAATCTAAATTCCATTAGCATCTATTTTTAAACTTCTTCACCAGACTTACACACTTTCTGAAATAGAAAAGATTTCTCGAAAATTCACAAACACCTTTAACAATTTAAAAATCTGTAATTCACTACATTGCATTAAAAATTCGATAACGAATCTGAAATTAAAGCTTTATAAGCACTCCAACCTCCGAATAAGGCTGCAAATAGCTAAATATGATTACGATCCCAACTTCGTGAACGTCAATATTCAAGTACAGATGCCAATTAGAATCTAGTTCTTTTAATTTGACTTGGAATCTAATACATAACAAAGGATAAAGTTTCATGTAAGGGGTCTTAGGGGTGTTAAATTTCTCTAGAGGCCTGAAAATATAAACTATCTTCAAACGGGTGTAATTCTTTTAAATTTAATGATTCAAATATTTTACATATTATTTAAAATAGAATGGGGCTTCAGAGAAGTATAAAATGTTTAAAATATAATAATAATTTTAAAAGTCATAAGCATATGAAAATTCTATAATAAATATTAAGTAATTTTTGCTTTGTGCACGCTATTTTCTAAAATATTAGCCTCTGATATATAAAACTTTATAGAATTATACAATGCATCAAACTCTTTAAATCCTACCTAATTTTAATATTATATATCTTTTGTATTTCAAAATATTTGTAAAATATTGCAATTTTTTTAAATATTTTTTAAAAATGTATTTTTTTTATTTATTAAAATATGTAAGTTATTCTATTTATATAAAAGTAGCTACAAAGTATTAAGAATACATTTGTCTTTATAAATCAACTTATAGCTAAAAATTAAAACTACTCTTTTCGAAAATAGCATGCGCGACGTAAAACTTAATAAATATTTCTTATAGAAAAGTTTCTTATTTTCATATGCTTATAATTTTTAAAATTATGATTATATTTTAAACATTTTATACTTTTCTGAAGCCCCATTCCTTTATAAGTAATGTGTAAAAGATTCGAATTATTTAACTTAAATTTAAAAGAAATTATACCTGTTTGAAAATTGTTTATATTTTCTGACCCCTAGAGAAATTGAACACCCCTGTGACCCCTTTGAGACTGAGTCTCACTGTTCATGGTGAGGATAGTAGAAGAATAAGATCGAAACTCAAGTGTGGTTCTCATTATTTAAACGCAGCCATCCAATTTGTACTTAATCTATACTGCTGGCTACCATAAATGCAACACCAAGAAAGACAAGAGATAGCATAACAAAATTTATTTTGTAGATAACATGTTGACCAAGTATCAAATGATTAAATTTATAGACTTCTGTGAAGTGTGATTCCTGCCAGAATCAGTAGCCAGAGTAGCCGTCATTGTTGGAGATCACCGCTGCCACACGCCTCGGCATTGATTCAAAGAGACTTTGGATGTGTTCTTGGGGTACATCAGACCAAGCAGCTTCCACACGTTGCCAAAGTTGATCTGGTGTGGTAACTGGAGGTGTAATCTGGGTCAATCGTTCAGCAACCATGGACCACATGTTTTCTACCGGAGAAAGATCCGGAGAACGAGCCGGCCAGCGAAGCAGTTCAATCTGGTGATTGACGAAGAACCTTTGTACAATGCGTGCCTCGTGTGGTCGTGCATTATCCTGTTGAAATATGGCTGTGGCCAAGCCCTGAAGGTAAGGAAGGACAACTGGCTCCAACACTTCGGAGATGTAGCGCTGGCTGTTTAAAGTATCTGCAATGCGTACTAGAGGAGTGCGAGAGTGATATCCAATACCACTCCTTACCATAATACCCGGTGCAGGACCAGTGTGGCGGTGCATGACGCAGGTGTTCAGCATCCACTCTCCACGGTGTCTCCAGACTCGAATCCGACCATCGTGGTGTTGCAGACAGATGCGTGACTCGTCTATAAAGACAACTTCATTCCATTCAGCCACCCACATCCTTCTTTCATCGCACCATTGCCGGTGGAGACGTCTGTGGTTCTGCATCAAGGGTAGACCAAACAATGGACGTCTTGTGGACAGACCACTCTGCTGTAAACGGCGTCGAATGGTACGCGCAGACACTAAATGATGCGTTACAGACTCAATGTGCTGTGCTACGGTTCGTGATGTGACTGAGCGATCCGTCACTGAAAAGCGCACAATTTGCCTGTCCTCACGTGAAGTGGTGCACTGAGGTGGATGCGTCGACCACGTCGGTCCGTCGTACCATCCTGCATCCAACAGTCACATATCCGCATTACAGCTGTTTGGTTTCATCCAACACGACTGCCGATTTCCCTGAAATATAATCCACAATCTCGGTAGGCCACTATCCTTCCTTTGCCGAACTCGGATACTTGATCAAAAGCTGATCGCTGTTTTCTACGCGGCATAACTGATCGTTTTTTGAAAAAGCCACAAGAAAAACAAAATTTCCGAACTTGAAATCGCCGAAATCTTCAAGCCTTAAATAGCGCTTTGAGATGGCGCCAAAGGCGCGCGTAATGTGTGTCTGCGCTGAAATTCTAATCATTTGCATATCTCACCTCCGCTAATGCATTTTGTAAATTTCATGTTATTTTCATGCATCCTTCAGGGTGTTGCATTTACGGTGGCCAGCAGTGTATTATGTTTCTCATGATCGTATTATAATCTTTAGTTAAATTAAAGCTATTTTTATAATCAAAAGTGGTATTGTTATTTTTCGAAATTAGTTGAGGCGAGGATCAATCTACGTTATGTTCTATTTACCATCAGTTAGCATAAATAAAATGTTTTGGAGCAATACGTTTGAAAAGGAAAATGTATTGATCCTATGTTACGAGTGAATATTATAGGAAAAAGGATTAGCCAGCCCTTCTTCTGCAAGTCGCAAATAACAAAAAAGACAGGAATAAAAGAGATTAATTAATGACCCGAATAAGGATACCGTTTCGTCCCAATCGTTTAACGCGTGCCTTTGGACCCACAGTTAGGCAGCTCAAATCCAACAGCCTTCGACCATTCCAGGGTCACCAAGGATTACTTACCTAACAACGGCCAAGTGAAAGAGTGAGTGAGTGAATATTAACGTCGCACTATTCAGATACTCGAGGGCTTTTGGCGACAGATCTCGTAATTTTGAACCATGATTAAGGAACAAGGACGACACTTCAGTTGGCACCCCTCTCCTAACTTCCACGCCACATCAACGGGAGGACGTTTGAGCCTCGACATATATGACGTCCATCGGCCCTCTGTGTCCAACATGTCTTCATCGGTATTAGGCTCGAATACAAGACACGCCAACCATGAGTTCATGACTTTGATCACTAGGCTACCAAGGCCACTAACTTCTCGCTGAAGTTTTGACTTAGGAATTCAACACTAGATGGAAGCACAACCTAACACTACTGGCTGTATATGATTCCATGAAGAGTGTAACAGGGATATTTCGAATAAATCCCGAATAATATTTCACAAACGGCAACGGTGCACGCGTCAACCAGACCCGCCGTCTCAAAAAAAGACCACCCACGGCATCGAAGGAAAAACCTTTCAACAAGACTCTAACCTCCTCACAAACTATTGGGCATGTATATCGATTGCAGTAAGAACTAGAAAAACACCTTCTCAAAGTATCGCTTAGAAAGTCCATCAACAGCAAACACAACTTGCTTCTCTATGAAAACGGTGACCAGCGACCCCTCTTCCGCAAATCACAAATTTCGAAAAAAGACAGGAATATAAGCTTCTTCGACAGGGTGTCACAGCACCCTGTAGCATTGAAGGTTCAAACCTCCAAAAAGTCCAAGCAAAAGTAAACACTACTTCCGTATGCAAAGCCCTGAGTTTTTCATGGAGGGCATTTTGAAGCATATCCAGCGGTATAAGAAATGTGTCTCAACATACTTGGTACTAATGTGAAAAATAAAGTTATACCTCATCTTTAATATCTCATTCTATGCTTTAACTTTCATACTCAACTCTGACCACAGTCGACAGGGGAATCGTATTTTTCCGACTTACCCTCGTATATATATGTAGCAATAGACAAGTGGGAGATTTTACTTATTTATTATTTCCATGTTGAGGCGATCTATTTCATGCAGGTTGAATGGAGGAGGCATATCTTATAAACTTTTATTTCCTATTTAGACATTTATACGACTCACATGACGAAGAGAAGAAGAAAGCTGGTAGGTTGCATTACGAAGACAAAGAGAAACAGTTTTCAGAGTCCTGGCTATTTGTATGAAGCAGCAACAGGAACTCTTGGAATCCGCAAAACTTCCGTGGACGGAGACTAGGATTGATTGGAAGATATCGGTGGATAGTTTCTGATGTAATTTTTCTTTTGTAAATTTCAAGCTGTTAACTTTCAGGAGATATGATTACAATTATCCCGTTATGCGGGTAAGCTAGTTAAATATTTACACGCGAGTCCTGAAGGCCAGGACCATTGCAAATTAAAAAGTAGTTTAGAGAAATTAAAGGGAATTATTACATATACAGTCGACTCTCGCTATAATTCAAACCTTTGATATTACGAACCTCTCGCTAATTTGAAGTATATGCTCAGCCTCTAGAAAAAAACTCTTGTTATTTCGAACTAAAACAATACGTTTGGGTATTTTGAATAGTTCGAAGTTGTTGTTGTGACTAATGCCACCTGTCTGACGTAGTCAGAACGAGGCCCACGAAATTTATCGTGGCAAGGGGCTAGAAGTACGCCTGTCGTTGGCCTTGAGCCCCATACAGGTGACAGTACGAAATAGATCGGTGAAATTCCCCAAAGGGACGATAGATGGCGACACAACCTATCTCCACCTCAACAATTTTGGCATGGAACTGAAGGGGATGGAAATATTCTCCAATCCCCTTCACTTGTGATTCAGCCCACAAGACTTTCGGACCTACTGATTTAACGAGCACGTACTCCGTGTGTACTCGGAGGGTATTTGGTGGCATCGGGCATCGAACCCAGCCCTTTCGGTCTGGAGTCCGATGCTCTAACCCCTAGGCTACCCACGGCCATATTTCGAAGTAAAATTTGGGACTCTGACTGGACTACAACACGTGATAATTCGAAGTTATCTCATAAAAATCTCGACCATTTGAACACTCACTAACATGTAGAGTCCTAAAGCAAACATGTTGGAATTTACATGTTATGTGTTGTATTGTCTATGTGTGTGTCTCACCTGTAACGTAGCCTCTTTGATAACCATCTGTCTGACATACCTACTTTGTGCTTCCCGGTTAATCAAGCAAAAAGACATACTAAAGTTTAACACTTGGCCTTACTACACATGTGTTTAGAAAGAATGTTCGGCTATTGTGAAGAAAATATACGTAGAAGTGTGTATTTTACGTCAGTAATATGACTATTTATGACGCATCTGTGTGACGAATGGCATGTGGCACCAAATAGGGAATGGGCCGGATTGGATCCTACCTTGGAAAACCAATGGTGTTGGAGGCAGTGTCTGAGGGAACCGATAACAGATTAAACCGATTTTTAAAGATAACATATTTTTTGTCAAAAAAGATAAATTATGTACAGTATGTATATTTTTAATAATCCTTTTAATGCATAAATGTATTATTTTAATCCAGGACTTTTAACTACTGTACAATATTTATACTCTATTAAATGTACCTTTTTAAAATATTTTAAAATAATTTTATATATAAGTACAATTGTTGTTTTATTACCTAGTTTCAAATTCAAATGTGTTAGAAAAAAAGTTATCTTCGTGTAGTTTGATAGGTTTTTCCTACCCTCTTGATAAAACGAAGTTTTTCATTTGTCCATACAACTTCGAAATATCGAGAGTCGACTGTATATAAATGTCCCATTAAATCTTAATTAAGATTAAAAACTCATCAATAATTCTATACCCCATATGTAGAAAAAAATCCTTTGTAGCCTAAAATATTTAAATCCTTCCAAATTTTTTAAAACAAAAAAGCTACACTCGTAATTAAGCATTACAATTCCTCGTTACAGCGGGAAAATTACCACCCACTTCACGTTCACTAAAGAAAAAGATTACAATAAATAAAATACAAAGAAGAAATAATACAGATAATGAGAGACGGAGAGGCTTAACAATAACTAATTCCGAGTGTGATGAGAGAGAATTGATTTCTTAGCTCTATTTTATTGGTAATGGTCTCTTGATAACCATCATCGCAGATAAACTGAAGATACATTTGGGAATCGTGTCCACCTCTTTTCCTTTGGGAGTGTTTCTTCTGGATATTTCCGAGACATTTTCGCTGCCCCAGAAGAATGCTGATCTGAGCCATTGAGAAATGTCAAGTTAAATGTTGTTCTTTTCATGCTTCTCTTAGTTTGTTTCAGTTCTTTGCTTTCATCTTCGCCATTGCTTGTAGCGAAAAGAATAGGGAGTGTTTATTTGAAAGAGTTTTTAAAAGAATATATATGAATCATGTGATATGTCTGAATTGTTTCAATACCTCTTTTAAAAAGTGAACGTCTTTAATGATTCTAGTGTTATCTTTCTGTATTCTAGGAGTGAGGAAATAAGCCGGAAAATATTTTTATTTAGAAAAATATTCCAATATTAATGTTAATTCATGCAGTTGTGGTATACATATACCTATTTATCGAGCTGTATGAATAAAACTTACAAATACTCGACAAAAGCACCATTTTTTTCATAAAAAATAAAGAAAAAACTCTTTAGCATTAAACAGCAAAAGGTTAACTTTATTTTAGGCAGGATAATAATGAAATTATATATATATATTAAAACTTTGCACTGTTAAGCTGCATGAGGCATATTGGCGACGGACCTCATAATTTTGATTCACGGTCAAGTGACGAGGACGACAGCTGAGCTCGCATCTCCTTTCCTAATTTCCACATCACACCAGCGGTGTGTGAGCCTCCACAGATATATTATGAATTAGACTCATCTACAAGGCGGGTTCGAACTCCTGACACGTCAACCATAAGCTTGTGACCTTGACCACTAGCCTACCACAGCCAGATACTTTAGGCAGGAACAAAGGAACTTACTCAAATGAAATAAATTGCGTGATAAAACGTAATAAAATATCACACTGCCACCGAGCGAGTGCTTATAAACTCAGCACAAAAAGCAACACAAGGGCTATTGGTGAAGGGCTTCATAATGTTAAAGCACAATCAAGTAATACCTGAGTTAGCAATCCCTCTCGAAACTTCCACAGCACGCCACGGTAGGCCTTTGACTCTTAAGAGATTTAACGTTGCATTAGACCCTCTACATGGCTAGTCTTCAGTGCCTCTGGGCTCGAACCCGTGATACATCGGCTAATAGTCTATGGCCATAACCATTGGGTTACCGTGGCCATCAAATAGCTATTAAAGTCAGTTTATAATAATAATGCATCAGGAAATGTTTTTGAAAGTTCGACAAGTTTTGACAATTTTTTTACTCAAAAGTGGTATTTTATGTTTTATGTAATTCAAAACGTTTCTTATGCAAAACTTCCTTTTTTGTAGTTTCCATGTTACTTTTGCCTTTGCTTTGTGAAAATAGGATAATTTTACAAAATTGGATTAAATGAAGTATCTCATTCAATTCTCTCATGTTATGTATAAATATGAAAAAAACATTTATCAAATTTTTATTTGGCATTCATAAACATATTTGACTCTTAATATTCAAGTTATGAAAATTTTCTACAAATATTTATCAACACCACCCAACACTAAAATGGCATACCGTAGACCACATTAGGCTTTTGAAAGAATTATTTATGAAATTTAAACATAATATTAGAGATAATAAACAATTTTTGGGGGATGTAAAGTGTGTGAAATTATCTCTCGATGAAGTATAATATATATATATATATATATATATATATATATATATATATATATAATACTAATGTTACGAATAATTGTTAAATCAATTAAATGTCTTACGTCACAGCGGTCACCGTGCACCCCTCCCCCCACTTTATGTATCCGCCTGACATCGCATCCCCCAAGATTTTGAGCACCCCCTTCTGACTCTCAACACATAGCTGAGTGATTTAATGGCTTCTCAACAGTATAAAACTGTTTTCCCACAATTCCTACTATTAGCTCACTCTCTCTGTATATTTATTTATATATTTATCTTGTTCAAATTTTCAGTAGTTAGTAAAATACTTTATATTCATCTGATCTAGCTCAAATAAATTTTTTAAAACTTGTAGTGGATGACATTTGATGTTAATACAGTTTTTCAAATATTAATTTATTAAGTAAATTTAATTAAATTAATTAACAGTTTTTGACGCCGTCTTAGATTTTCTTCTATTGTTGTAACAATGTAACTGTTAAAACAAAGACAAAAGTTGGCGTCGAAAACCTGTTTTTCATTCAAACCCTGTTTTTCATTCAAACTAGCCATCCAAGTCCAAACTAGCCATAATTTGTCTGCATTGTTACAACAATGCAGACAAATCATGCTCTCTTTCAATTCCTACTATTAGTTTACTCTCTCCTGTATATATATATATATATATATATATATATATATATATATATATATTATATATATTTTTATTCAAATTTTCAATCGTTAATAAAATATTTTCTATTCATGCATTCACACAAAGTAGGAACTGACTTAATTTTTTTTTATATATTACTTGTTCTACTTATACAGACTTTTTAACAGTTCTTTTTTTTTTCATGTTAGAAAACAGTAAGCATTTTATTATATATGTATATAAAAATATTACAAAATACTATTTCAAATAAATAAATAATACAGGTGTAATTTGTATTCAGTTCTTAATACTTGCACGTGTTTCTACTATATATTTTTTTGAAAATATTACGCTTTAGTAATGGCTATGTAGTAGCAAAAATAAAAATAAAAACCTGAATTAATGTTCTTGATCAAAAGACATGTCCTAGTAAATGCTTTTATTGCGGACAACTTAGTGATCTAGTCTAAGATGACACATCTTTCATTTTTTTTCACGAGGTCTTTCAAAGTCTGCCAAAGAGGGAAATTGTAACATTAGAGGGAAACCTTCGTTCCCCCTGTGAAAGGACGCTGCGGACCACAGTTTAAAGACCACTGTCTTATGTTATATTTCATTCCTTATTTCTTTGTATGGTAAATATTAATAAAATAAATGATATAATATATGATGAATACAATTTAGTTTTTGGCATCTTTCCCAAGTGTAGAGTGAATTTATGTCGTTCTTCGCTTAAATAACTACTGTAATGCACCCCTGCTTCAAACATCATATTGAAGAGAAAAAAAAGAAATATTATATAATATTTCATAAGCAAATGGGGGAATATGAACTCATTCTTGCAGTTTCATATTTTAAAGTTTGAATTTGGAAACATTTAGGCTCTACTTTAAAAAAGTTTATATTTAAATAATTTTGATATTAGCAGTACATTACAAGGTTAATATTAACCTAAGAGAAAAATTAAAATATAGGAAGTATTTTTGCATGTAATGGAATATTTTAGACAAAATGTGTAAAACTTATTTAAATATTTTTAGCACTTTTAAAAGGTATCTGAAATAAATGTTTAAAAACGTATGGTAAGCACACCTTTTGCAAATGTAAGAAATTCACAAATATGGTAAAAAAAATTTTCATTTTTATAAGAACATTTAAAAAAAATTAACTCTTGCAATATTTCTCTATTGGGACGTACTAGATGTTAAATGCAAATAATTAAAAGAGGATCACATTTTTTCTCTAACTATTTAAAATGTGATAACAATTTTTATAAATTGTACAGCACGCAAACTTCCATAAAATTTGTAATGTAATAGTTTCTGTAAAGTTCTATATATACTATATATATAAAATTAATTACGTAATCGAAGCTATAACAGTGCATTTTAAATTGCCGAGAAACATATTGCTTATGTGCTCGAAATTATAAGTATTTGTTTAAAAATATTTTAAGCAAAAAAGTTAGTAGAATAGGTTACTTTGTTGTAAAGTTACGCTAAATGGTTACTAAAAAAATTAATTATTTATCAGTTGTGGAACTTTTTAAAAAATTTTCGTACTACGATTCACAAAAATGGTTACTACTCTTTTTAACATTAATACATACATTTTCTTGATTGGATACGAAATCATTATTCTTGAAAACAAAGACGTGAATCTGATATATATATACAAATTTTTACATATATACAAAATTAAATGACCTTTTTGAAGAAGTGAAATATATAAAATATGTTTAATGGGTATGGGTTCAGAATGAAAGTAACGAAATGTAAGCAAAATTTTGCACCATTGCTATTTTAAAAATGTTACTATATCAACAAAAAGGAAAGGGGATTAATTTTTTTGGCTAAGAATTTAAACTTTTTTTATTTGCTTTTCCTATTCGCATTGGATGATTAATTTTTGATATAATTAGCCATTTGATTTTAGCGGAAATGTATCATGTAAGATATTTCTATCAAAAAAGCAATTAACCTATTATACTAATGGTTTCTTCTTGATGTATATATAATGAATCAAGGAAAAAACACCATTAATATATTTGGAGTTGCATGTGTTAAAAGTAATAATCTGCGTTATTACAACTAATAAATACAAACACTCTGCAGTCTAAAATTTTACAAAAATTCGGTCACACTCACCTTTTTGTTTCCAAAAAAATTTGTCAAATTTTGAGAAATTGAGAGAAAGTCCAGTGAAAGATAAAAGAACAAGAAGAAGCGACAGCACGCCTGTGTCCGAGCATCCCTTTCGTTTTGATCTTGCGCGTCCTGCTGTTGCCATGGCGCCAAGAAGTCTGAGAATATGACAGCGCCATCTAGCTCCTCATTTGTCTTCGTTAAAAAGGAGGCGATTAGTAGTTTAAAAAACGTTTTTACTGGTTAATCAATTCGGAGCTAAAAAAAGACTGTTGGGCTTTTTTAAATAATATTCATCCAATTTTTTGTTTCGATTCTTCGAAATTTGTTTCATTTAACAGGATTTTTTTTAAATATCCTAAATAAATTATTTCCGAAGAAAAATGTTTACACATTACGTTTCAGCTCCAAATATTTATTGTATATTTAGCGCTTTAAAAACAAAATAAGGTCAACAATATAATGAAAAAGAGATTTTCTCCTGGTCACACCTTTTTTGTTTTGCTATAATTAATAAGAATATTTAATGATGCAATTTTTACAAAAACGGAGTTTTTTATAAAAATAAGTAATATTAAAAAAATTTGTAAGTATATTCTTATTTAGACTTACAAAGAAAAATTTTATTTATTTATTTTTCATAAAATAGTAATAATTATTCTAAATATGCATATACATGTGACAGAATCACAATATTAAGTGACAAAATAGAAAACGATTTTTCTTACAATCTTCTATTTTCTTTCTATGTATGGTGTTGGGCTAATTTTTTTCATTTTGTTACTTTTTATTCATTCATTAAATTTAATTATTCTAATAAAAGAGTATAGCAAAAAAGAAATCACATGCTAGTTCACAAGAAGTTCAACACGCTATCCATTGCGCTACAGGGAGCCAACGAACAATTTTCCTTTCTATATATTCTGTTTGACTATTATTTTTCTTTGCTACTATTTATTCATTTTTTTAATTTATTTAATGAACTAATATTTAAAAAACTATATTAGCATCAAGTGTAATCTACTACAAGTTTAAAAAAAATGTACTTGAACTTGAATGGATGAATGGAAAGTATTTTATTAACGATTGAAAGTTTGAACAAGGTATACATGTATAGTTATTTATAATTTATATTTATATATAAAATATATATATATACTTTATATATTTTATATATATAAATATATATATACTTTTATATATATTTTACATATATATAAATATATATATACTTTATATATTTTATAAAATATATAATATATATATATATATATACTTTATATATATTTTACATATATATAAATATATATATACTTTTATATATTTTATATAAATATATATATATACTTTATATATTTTATAAATATATATATATATATATACGTTATATATTTTATATTCATAAATAGATATTGTGACGGGGCTTTCATCGCGTTTTCTTTTAACAGTCGTCTTGGAGTTCTTTGGAGCCATAATGGCAATTCTTTTTAATCAACTCAAGAAGAAGAACGTGATTACGTAAATTAGCAATCATATATATAATAGAAGTTTAGCATTCGTGGGGTGACTATGTGAGATCTATGTCTAAGTGTGGAAGTGATTAAAATAACGTTTAGAAAAATACCAAGTCCGAGAATTAACCTACCCGTACCAGTATATCCAAACTAAAGGTGGATACGAAACCACAAGGATTAAAGCCCGTCAGTTAAGACAAGGAAAGTATCTGTTTTCCAAGATACAGTGGAAGGTGACTTTGATTGAGCTATAAGGAAAGTGCGTGTATTAGTGAGATTAGAATTAATCTGTAAAGTTAGATATAGTGGTCAATTACGCAATTATTTGGTAATACGAGTTGTGTCTTCTCATTTCAGATCTACTTGCTTTGATAATTATTGTTGTTTTGTATTGTGATTAAGTTAAAATCTTAATAAACAGATATTAAGATGAACAATTTGAGTGATTATTCGTTCCTTCCTACAGAAATAGGTCGCGTAGATAGTGGAGAACAGGGGCACCCACGGGATAGTGTCTCACAATATATATATATATACATATATATATAATATATAGTATATATATATATGTATACATATATAAATATAATATATAGTATATATATATGTATACATATATATATAATATATAGTATATATATATATGCATATATATATGTATACATATACATACAATATATAGTATATATATATATATATATAGGTATATGTAAACCATAAATATATACAAAAAGCTATTAATTATTAATCTGGCACAAAACAAACTATAGGAGGGAAAATAAACTGTGATAGCTAAGGGATCATGGCCACTAACACGTGGCTGGCATTATTTTAATCTAGTTGTGAGCTATTGTCCTGATAACAATGAAGATTCATCGTGTAGTAGAGCTTATGCATATTATATCAATCTAGAATCAACAGGTATAGTTTAAGAAATGGGCTGAATGGATACAAACCTAGGACTTCCTCGGAGTGAAGGATCGTCTCATTCTCTACCTGGCCTCAGTATAGTTATGATGTGAATAATATTTTATCAAATTATATTCTTTGAGTAACTTGAACTCTATTGGGAATAATTTTCGAACTATATGTCAATTAGCAAGTGTTAAAACTGTATTACAGTAGAGTTCCAAAAACTCGGCATTCGATAACCCGTCAGGACGGGTAACGCAGCCACATCCTTTAAGGTCGAGAAAAACCCACGAGCAGAATCGTTCAAAAGACCTGCCCGGGAAATGATGACGACGTTAACGTTGATGACACCGAGCAAACTCTTAAAATATCACATAGTGAGAAACTATAAAGTTTCTCGAAACCAATCTTTAGTATTTTCAACATCAAAGTACGTTGTTAATAGAATTACTGTTCCTTTTGTGACGGGGCTTTGCCACGTTTTCCTATTAATCCACTTGAGGAATTTTTGGTTCCAGCATTGAATTAATTTACAGCCAATCCTCTCAAAAAAAACCACGATATTCAGATTAGTTAGTAGATATATAGTGAAAGTTTTTTGAATCGCGAGGAAGAAGTAGAAAGAGGAAGCTGAGATGCTGAACGCCGTGAGCTGATGGTAAGACATTAAACTTAGAAGCGTAGTTAAAGAAATTAAGGAAGATAAAGATTCTTAGGATAACTTTGCTTAAAGATAAGAGGTTAAGATTCAGGCGCTACTTACTTAGAATTTAGGGATACGTTATATCACTCCTGTGTAACTCCTGTGTATCTGTCCTGTAAGACTTGTGTTGATCAATATATTTGAATAATAATAAATTGAATTTGTTGTGGCGAACTTGGGTGATCAATTATTTTCTCCCACAAATCAAGGTCGCGTGGATGGAGATGGTATCTCCAGGCTGGGAGCTATCACCCTTTGTCGTCTTCGTGTGAAGCAGCAGAATGCAGAGTACAGATGGAAGGCAACAGGACATTATGCATTTCTTCACAAAAGTAGCCAGTTTTTACAAAATCAGCTACTTAGTTTTCTTATAGATAACTTTATGCCTTCATAAAGTATTTTTCTGAGTTTTCATTTTCATGTGGCTTCATAAAGTGTGTACTTTTCCTATAATTAAGAGTATTTTGGGCGAATTTAGGCAGTTTATTTTCTGCTGTATTTCCAAGCAAACAATACATACATGTGCAGTATAATATTTTCTGAAACAAAAAATCGTACTTATTATTTTTAATCTTATTCTCCATAACCCGGCATTTTTACATAATCGGCCACCCTTCGGTTCACACTATATATAGACTGAGTTTTCGGAACTCTACAGTATTATGTCAAACCCATCTTCTTAGCCTGGGCTTAGATCTACAAACACACCACAATACACCATCCTTACACATTTAGTCAAAATGCTGAAGTCCGTAGCGTGGGTTTGAGAAACTGTGAGCCACACGTATTAATTTGTTACGAGATACCGTTTGTACGAGTATTTGACATGCATGCTATACAGCAGGGACGGGGAACCTATATGGATCAACGTGCCATTTTTTTTTCATAAGAAATGTTTAATGAGGTACAGACGCACCTTCAAATGATTTTGATTTGTGATTATTGGGAAAATAATTTTTAAAAAAAAAACTAAAATACTATCCACTCAAAACTATTTATTTACTACGAAAGAATACATTTTGCACTCTGTAGTAAATGTTTAAGTTGTTCATGCAATACAAATACTGATTTGCAGATTAGATGACAAATGACTTATATTATAATTGTAAGATGTTACTTTTAGCAGAATATATGCTGAATTCGAGTATCTACCAAACGGTTTCCAAACGAGTCGTTAATATTATTCATCTCTGGAAATAATGACTCACAGGCATAGTTAAATTAAAATATAGTTAAAATAGTATGAGCCAGCTACTTCAAATAGTTAAATGTGTCTGGAATCGATTCCATGTTCCCAAAATTTCGTTACTGGCACTTTTATCTATATTGCTTGTTAATCTTTCTGTTTCAATCAATTCCAACTTTTTTCCTTGTTTCAATAAATTTTTTGAATCCATACTGAGCTAGACTGAAATCAATTAGTTGCATTTCACACACACAAGAATTCTAAGTGTCCAATAAATCAAATTGGGACAAGTTACGTTAATCAAATGAAGACAAGAAACATAATAAAATTGAGCGTTTCCGATAATTCTTTGAACTGAGGAAATCTCGCTGAAAATCCCTTGATTGAAGAATCAATTACGGAAATATATTTCTCAATAACTTTTTCTTTGTTTGGTTTCTTGTGTACGTCTAAATCTTTTTATATATTTTTCCAAGTTGCGAAAGTACTTATAGTTTCTTGTAATAACATCGTATCTGAAAACATGCAGTTTATTGTCAAAAGCGCGAATAAGTTGGTGCGCCTGAAATATTGCGTCATGTGCCATCAATGACACGTGTGCCATTGGTTCGCCATTCCTGCTATGTAGAGCAGGGGTTGCCAACTTATGGCACGTGATACAATTCTCAATGACACTCTGCACTACTCTACAAATTATCAATTTTTTGAGAGGATGAAAGTTGATAAATTTGTAATAGACTTTATTTTTTTGACAAACATTTACAGAATTTGCGAAAAATCTGATCGATAACTCTTAAGATAAATTTACAACCATTTTGTTAATTATTGAGTGCCATCGCTGGAGTGATTTAACTGTTTGAAAGAGAAAATTGCGTGTATTTGGCTTTTGGTTCTATATATATATAAGTAAAAAAAAATATTTCCTCATGTGAAAAATGTTTCGAGTCCACAAAGAAATTGCTTAACAATTGAATGCTCAGAATCGTGCCAAATTCGAAGTCACAAATTATAGCCTGGATTTTTAAGATGTGAAAAAGAGCGGTGCAAGCACTAGGTTCACACATTAAAATTTTTATTTAACTATAATGAGAAGGAAGTACTTATTTTTTATGTTGTCTATCTCTGATTTAAATAAATATGCTTTTATGCATAATATATGCATAAAATTTAATTTTTCTTTAATTATTTTTTGTTGAAGAAATGGTGATATCTTATTGATGTTTATTTTTATGTGAAGAAATATCTTTAAATGGTGCAAAGTTAACATATAATAAAACTGTAAAGATCTGTATGAATTTGTATTCTGCAACACTGTATCCTTTATCAACCAGAAATTGAATTGTTTCAAAGTGTCCCATGTGTGGCATGTTGAATCATATTGATAGATTGGTTTGATACGCCACAGCTAAAAGGTTACCGGTTTTTGATATAGAGTCTACTTAAAAGGGGAGTTGGAAACCTCTCTCTCTCTATACTGACAATGTTAAATTGGCTGTTTTCGATGTACCTTTTCTCAAAATCTGTTTTTATGTACATGCTTGAAATTTTTCGTACTATTAAAAGTACACCTCTCGCATTATACTAAAATGAGCTTTTAGCTAATTTTTTGAATTTTTTAAAAAATTATGAAATATTTTATCAAACATTGCGAAATTTGACCCATTTTTTACTTAAAAAATTTGTAAAAATTTAATTTTTGTGTTTTTACAAAAGCTCATTTTAGTATATATTAGACATCATTATTAATAATTCATAAAAAAATTTACATACCTGTGATGAGTAGTTTCTCAGAAAAGGTACATCGCACATTAAAATTTACATTTTAAGATAAATTGATTTTAATGTATACAGTGAGACTTCTAATCGCTTAGGAAATAAAAAATAAAAGGCTCAATTTAAAATAAAAGATAAATGTTTTGGTTTATATCAGTCATTACAGTTTTAAGCAAAAACAAAGTAATTTGTTTACAATTTTCGCCATTAAAATGGGCGTGGCCCAAATTCAACGATTATATAAAAATACGTTTTTAAGGGCTTCTAAATACCCTAGAGGTTGAAGTAAGGTATTTTTAGAAAGGTTAAAATCTATACAATTTGAAAATGTAAAAATCTCAAATTGTCAAAAAAAATAAGATTTTAGCTTTCCAACACCCTTAACTAGAGAATGGGACGTTAGTGGTTGCGCAGGCTGACGGGAAGTCATTCTAATCCTTTTTTATTATTATTATTTTTAATGTACTCGATAAAAATCGTAATTCTAGTGAATAATTTGATAAAGGGAAAGTATATTTACCTACTTTTAAGGATTTTAATTTTTCTTTGACAATTTCATGAAAAATCCAGTCAAACTGAACTAAAATGCTTTAAATGTGTGAGACTTTAATAAAGAACAAAAATAACAATCACTTTTCACTAACATTACAGGAATGATATTTTCAGGCAAAACTCTCATATTCTGTTCAAATTACTGTAGTTTTATTGTCCTTTGATAATTGATAAATAGCATATTGAACTTTTCCTTGTTTGTGTCTTTTGACAGGGTTCAGGGTGTCTTTGATTCCCTTTTTGGCTTATATTTTTGATAGAGTTTTTTAGGTAGCATTTGAAAACTCTGCAATCAACTCAAAAACTTCACGAGCTCACTACTTTTCTCAAATTTTCTTTCACTACCATTATTAATATCCATAATTTCATCTGGTTCTTCCCTTGCTTGATCAGTTTCAACTTCATTCAATTAAGATCGCAGATTCTCATTTCTGTAATTGATTCTGTTCATTTACATTTGTAAACCATAATGATTCATACAACACAGTAATAAAAACCAATAAGTCGTTACAAGAGAAAAATGTAACTAATCTATAGAAAATATTTAGGAACAAAATTGGTCGCGCAGGGAACTCAGTCACTCCAACTACCTTAAGAGGAATAGGAAACCTCTATACCGACAATGTTAAATTAGCTGTTTTCGATGTACCTTTTCTCAAAATCTGTTATATGTACATGTTTGAAATTTTTCATGCAATTAAAATACTCCTTTTTGCATTATACTGAAATTAGCTTTTAGCTATTTTTGAATTTTTCATAATTGATAAAATATTTTATCAAATATAGTAAAAATTTTTGACCCATTTTCACAAAAAAATTTTTGCAAAAAATAAATTTTTGAAATTTTTACAAAAGCTTATTTTAGTATATATTAGCTATCATCATAAATATATCATAAACAATTTACGTACCTGTGAACAGTAGTTTCTCGGAACAGGTACATCGAACATCAAAATTTACATTTTGAGATAAATTTATTTTAATGTATACATTGAGACTTCTAATAGGCTAGGAAAAAAAAAAATAAAAGTCTCAATTTAAAAAAAAAAAAACATGTTTTGGTTTATATCAGACGTTCAACTTTTAAGCAAAAACGAAGCACCTTGTTTACATTTTTCGCCACTCGAATGGGCGTGGAATCTACTCGCCACTCAAATGGGCACTTCGTCGATCAGAAAATTGCAAGTGCTACATTCGTAGGCCGTTACCATTTGCACGACCGAACATGCAATACATGTCTGCTTTTTCGATATACGTTAAGTCTCTAATGGTAGACGTCAGCACAATTGCGAATGGCTCTTTCCCTTACTGAGATGCATCCTGTTGAACGACGACTAGACATCTAATGCCCCCTGCCGGCAATGCAAGGAACCCAGAATTTCATTACTTTTTTTATTTTTATTTCCCCTGTTTGTGCCTCACCGCGTCACTTACGGCCGTACATTCCTTTACAACAGTGCTTCTCAAACTTTCAATATACGCGGCCCGCTATTCAATCATCTTATTGCTCGCTCACCCCTCCCTACAATAACAATGTATTGAATTCAATAATACTATACTTTGACAATAAAGCTACAATAACTTCTTATGTGCCACCGACGCATAAAAGTGTCTCACTCGGCCAAACCATTAATTTTCTGGACGTATATATACGTCTTTCCGAAGTAAAGGGTGTTTTTAGAGATATAGAACTTTAAATTGCAATAAAACAACGATGTATTATTCGATTGACATGAATTTTTATTCGAAAGATAATCTTGTGGCATTACATTTAAAATATGATTTCTGGCATAGGACTGCCACGGCTGGCTCGGATGTAGTCAATCTGGACGTCCAATTTTCGATGACTTTTTCCAACATTTGTGGCCGTATATCGGCAATAACACGGCGAATGTTGTCTTCCAAATGGTCAAGCGTTTGTGGCTTATCCGTATAGATCAATGACTTTACATAGCCCCACAGAAAATAGTCTAGCGGTGTTAAATCACAAGATCTTGGAGGCCAATTCACAAGTCCCAAACGTGAAATTAGGCGGTCACCAAACGTGTCTTTCAATAAATCGATTGTGGCACGAGCTGTGTGACATGTTGCGCCATCTTGTTGGAACCACGGCTCCTGGACATCATAATTGTTCAATTCAGGAATGAAAAAGTTAGTAATTGTAGTGTTTCCTCCCTTCACCAGGAGGCGCACTGTGCTCCCCTCCGGGAAGAATGCGTTTTTTGTATAAGAAGAGAGTCTCTCGGCGCCGGCGCGTTAGGTCGGAGGCCATTTTGAAACATTACCCACGTGGGTACTTTAATTTTAAAATTTACATGTTTATATTGAATAAAAGTGCTGTCCGTAAGAATACGTCTCTCTGTTGGGGAAAACTACAACAACATTATACATTTTACCACAACGTATCACATTGGCGCATCACGTCAGGATATAGAACGCCTGAGGGAGTCAAGACATCAAAAGGAACCACGAGGTAGGCAACCCTTTTGTATCGTTTTGAGCGAATTCAGCAAGGGTTTTTTTTTTTCTAAATTTTCTGGGTTGATTAATTCATTTAGAATAATTCTTTCTAATCATGTTTCGCGGAGCTAGAAAGGAAGAATTAATATTAATTGCGGATGAATTGGGTGAGGAAATAACCCCAGAAATGAGAGTGTTAGATTTGAAAAATTTAATTTTAGATAGCGACAAATATAAAAACAATAAAGAGTTTATTGATGACTATTTAGATTCGATTATTTCGGACAGAAAATCAAAGGAAGAGCAAGCGCGTGTAACGGCAGAATCGCGACTTGAGTTTGAAAAAATAAATCTGGAAAAAGTTAAACTGGAAATAGAATTGGGAAAAATAAATTTAGAAAGGGCAAAATTGGAAAGTCAAAGGGATAGCAATGAGTTGCAGCGTACAAATCCCGAAACAAAGCAAACTTCGATAGAAAATTTTATTCTATAAGTGTTCGTACTTTAACTCTTCCGATTCCTAAAAAACAAGAGGGGTGGAATTTATTTTTCTCTTCTTTAGAACGTTCATTTAAAACCAAAAATGTGCCGGATGAATTTAAAGGAGAGATTCTTTTAAATTTGCTAGGAGAAAAGGCCGAAAATATTTTAGTTTATGTTAAAGATGAAGAAATAAGCGACTATAATAAATTAAAAGGTTAGTTCTAAAGAGAATTTGAGCCAACACCTTTAATTTGCTTGCAAAATTTTCAAAAGCGAAACGAATGCCAAATGAAACGCATGTTCAGTTGGCATCTCGTTGTTAACGAATTGGGATCAATACTGTAATTTGAGAAATGTAAATGATTTTAATTCTTTAAAGGGAGTTAATTGTTAGCGATAAACTATATGAAACATTAGATAATGAAACTGCCGTTCATATAAATATAAAACAGGAGCAAAATTGGTTCAAACCAATTCAAATGGGAAAAAGAGTGTGACATGTTTTTATGCTTGTAAAGGAAAATCATTTTCGGAGTTTACACATAAAGCATGTCATAATCAGAATGACTCACGAAAGGATTTTAAATATATCCCTCTAACGCGAGACGGGGAAGTAATAAATCTCAATTCGAAAGAAAACAAATTTATTAACTCAAAACAAAGTAGGTTAAATAAAAAAAAATAGAATGTTACATTTGCGGTGAAAACCATTTAGCTCGAGATTGTAATAGAAAGTATTCTAAATTAAAAAATGAGAAAAAAAAAGAGACTTCTCAAGTGCAATATGTACAACCGAAAGTTGACCTTGAGCCTTTGAAATATGTAACTGTTTATATTAACGGGAAAGCAATAAATTGTGTTTTGGATAGCGGAACCCAGATTTTTATATGTAATTCCGTTACCTTTCCAGATAGTTCTAATGATGAATTCGGAAAAATTACTTTAAGCTCTGCATTCGGAGAAAATGTAGAAACAAAACTAATTAAAACCGCTATAGCTCTTGATAATAATTCTTCGAATCATCCAATGGATTGCTTGGTAGCGATCACAGATAAAATTAAATGCTGATGCTTTAATACCTCCTGCTTTATATGAGTCTTTGTGTTCAATAAATGACAAAAAAATAATAAAAAGGAAAATGAGATTTTTGCCGAATCGGCTGATAGTTCTATTACGTTTTCAAATGATGAAAATGAAGCAGAGTGTGGGAAAGATATATTTTATGTTGAGAGTGACTCAGATAATATAAATTTTAATTCGGATTACACTAAAATGAAAGATGAGCAGAATACTTGTGATTCTCTTGAAAAGGTTCGTGCAGAGTTAAAAATTAAACAAAGGAATTTTTTATTAATTGATGGATTAATTTATCACAGGGATAAAATTCTAAATGAACCACTTATGCAATTAGTTTTACCGCGTTGTAGAATAGATAAGGTAATGAAACTAACCCATGTGTCAGTTTTTGGAGGTCATATGGAGGTAAAAGAAAACAAAAGAGAGGATAAAATATAATTTCTTTTGGCCAAATATGTCTGGCGAAAATGCTGAATTCGTCCAGACATGCAAAGGGTGTCAGCTTCGGAAGCCTGAGAAAATTGGAGATAGAACTCCCATTACACCTATTGTCCGTCCTGAGCTTCCTTTTGAGATTGTTAACATAGACGTGATCGGACCTATTCAACCGCCATCTGGTAGAGGACATAAATACGTTCTTTGTATGATGGATCAACATACACGTTGGCCTGAAGCAGTACCACTTAGATCCCTAACAGCCAAAATGCATGTGACTCTCTATTACAAATATTTTCGAGGACTGGTATTCCGAGTATAATTGCCAGTGATCAAGGCACAAACTTCAAGTCGGCTTTAACCCAAGAATTTACGAAAAGGATTGGATCTAGTCCTAGGTTTTCCTGTCCTGGCTACCCGGCCAGCAACGGACTAGTTGAAAGATGGAATAAGGTATTGAAGGACATGATTCATCACGTTATTCGTGAAGATCCACGAAGCTGGGATCGACAATTACCTTTTCTGTTGTTTGCATACCGTGAAGTACCGAACACTACCACTGGTGTATCACCATTTAGGTTACTTTATGGCAGAGAAGCTCGAGGGCCGTTAGCCATTCTTAAATCATCCTGGGCAGGCGAAATACATCTTCCGACGAACATTTCCCAGTCAGCTGCTGATTACCTTCAGGAAATGAAAATAAATATGGAAAAGGCTGCTGAGAGAGTGCCTCTTTAACTGCTGCTCAGAAACAAAAGGCTTATGGAGATTACTTCAACAAGAGGTCATCTGTGAAGAATGTTAGCATCGGAGAACAAGTTGTTTTGCTGATACCAGATTCTAGTAATAAGATCTATGCGAGATGGACTGGACCTGGAGAGATAATTCAACACCATCTACCCCATTCGTATAAAGTTAAACTGTCCGATGGAACTGTAAGACATGTTCACGTGAATAAGATCAGGAAGTATCATCCTCGTGCACTTACAGTTGGGGTCATTTTTGAAGGTGACCACGAATTCGGAGAAATCCATCCCACTCCCTAATGTATCGAGGTCCACATCTGAAAGAGTTCTACATGAAATCAATCTGAATCATCTGAAGGAGAGTGAGAGGGAACAAGTGCTAGTGATTGTTCTAAAACACCAAACACTATTCACAAGTGATGTGAAAATAGCCAAAGTAGGGACTCATCGAATTCGCTTAAAGCCGAACATTGAACGTAAAAAGCCGTTCGTATATATCGCATACCAGAGTCCTTGAAGATTAAAGTTGATGAGCAGATAGAGGAGCTTTTGCGACTTGATTTAATTGAAGAATCTGACGTAGAAATAGTCTATCCAATTGTTTGCGTTAACAAGAAAGATGGTACCCTACGACTTTGCGTTGACTTCAGAGCTCTGAACTCGGAGAGTGTGTCTGATGATTTTCCGCTGGAAGATGCAGTGGAGCTCATACATTCTATTGGAAGAGCCAATATCATCACTACGTTAGATCTCTTGAAGGGGTATTGGGCTATACCCATGGCTGAAGACAGAAAAAATCTTACATCTTTCAAGACTCATCGGCAACAGTACCGTTTCAAGGTGATGAGTTTTGGTTTGAAAAATGCTTCTGCCACATTTCAGCGTGAAATGAACAAAGCATTATCGTGTTACAGAGAGTTTTCACGTGCCTACATCGACGACATCGCAATCTTCTTCAAAAATTGGGAAGAACATCTTCATCTGGATACTATTTTAACGAAACTTTCAGAGTTAAATTTCACTGTGAACCTCAAAAAAGTGTGCCTTTGGAAAAACTCAAATTAAATATTTGGGTCATATTATCGGTTCTGGTAAGCATGAACCAGATCCCGAAAAGACTGCAGTTATCAACAACTTACCAGTGCCTAAAACGAAGGAGCTTCGTAGTGTACTTGGACTGTGTAATTACTATCGTGAGTATATTCCTAAATATTCAGAACTTGTGTATCCATTGACAGAACTCACCAAAAGAGAGTACCTGATTCCATCCCATGGACTGAGAAACATGATTCCTCATTTCATCTTCTAAAAGGGCTTTAGTGGAAGTACCTTCGCTGTACTCTCCAGTTCCTGATAAACCGTATACCATTCATTCAGATGCATCGCAAATTGGCATAGCTGCTTGCCTGTCACGAAAATGTGGTGATAAGTGTTACCCAATAGCTTATGCAAGTCAAAAATTAAGCAAGGCCCAACAGTCATGGTCAACTATTGAACGAGAGGCATTTGCGATTGTGTGGAGCTTAAAAAGTTCGAAGTATGGGTATTTGAGACTGAAATTGAATTTTATACTGATCATAATCCTTTACCCTACTTAACAAAAAGTGCACCACAGTCTGCGAGGCTACAAAGATGGGCTTTTGCACTACAAAAGTTCAATGTGACAATCAAACATTGTCCTGGTGTGAAAATGTCTCATGCTGATGCACTCTCACGATTAGTGTAACAAATGTGCTTTTCAATTTTAAAAAGAAAATTTTAGATTTAGTGAATAATTATTTTCTTTATCTCATTTTGTGTATCTCATTATATTATTTGTGTGTCTATTTACATTTAAAAAATGTTAATGTTTTTTTCGAATAACAGTTTTTTTATATTAATGTTTATTATGTGAATTCCTTAAATTTCAACATTTTCTTGATTATTATGGTATAATTAATCATATCAAAATTGTATTCTTAATTTAGTTTTGTATAATTTGTTATGTATACTTAGTTTTCATATTTTTTTAAGTGTGAGGGAATGCTAATTACTTGTATTTTAGTGTATTATATGAATGTATATTATTTTATGCTTTATAATCAGATTGAGTATCATGTGTGACATATCAATCTTGTGTGAGGGTGTAGAGTTTCCTCCCTTCACCAGGAGGCGCACTGTGCTCCCCTCCGGGAAGAATGCGTTTTTATTTGTGGCAAGTGGCATGTAACTTACGGAATGCCTGTCCCGGAACGGGACGTACCTCCTCATCAGAATTTTAGAATTAAGGGCCGAATTAATGGGATTACTTAAAATTAAATTTAAAAGATATAATAAAAATGGGCAGAACAATTCTGCTGGAACGGCGACAGAGTGAATCTGTCGGCCGAAGGAACAGTCGCTCGCGTTTTTTTTGTATAAGAAGAGAGTCTCTCGGCACCGCCGCGTTAGGTCGGAGGCCATTTTGAAACATTACCCGCGTGGGTACTTTAATTTTAAAATTTACATGTTTATATTGAATAAAAGTGCTGTCCGTAGGAATACGTCTCTCTGTTGGGGAAAACTACAACAACATTATACATTTACCACAACGTATCACAGTAATCATGGCTCTATACCGATCACCATTGACTGTAACGTTGTGGCCTTCATCGTTTTTTGAAGAAGGATTCCACCAGCCCATAAAGCGCACCAAACAGTCAGTTTTTCTGGATGTAACGGTGTTTCGACATACACTTGTGGATTAGCTTCACTCCAAATGCGGCAGTTTTGTTTGTTGACGTTGTCATTCGACCAGAAGTGCGCTTCATCGCTAAACAAAATTCGCTTATGAAAATCGGGAACAACGGCAATCTCGTTTTGGGCCCATTCAACGAATCTACGCCTAACTTGATCATATTTAAAATGTAGTGCCACAAGATTATCTTTCGAATAAAAAAATTCATGTCAATCGAATAATACATCGTTTTTTATTGCAATTTAAAGTTCTATACCTCTAAAAAAACACCCTTTATTATCTTTTCTGTGCAGTGCTACCCATAAAATTATTCCCATGCCTTTGGAATGATATAAAAGAACTTTCATAATGCTTGTGAAGAATTTATTTATTTCAGAGGGATTTGCTTTTTTTTTTATTTCTTTTCACCCCTTCAAAAAAACATCCAAATACGCTCGTTTAGGTGGTAAACGGTGGAGAGCGAATCGCGTAACTTTTAATCGGCAGTTACAGAATTATTTATAAACCGTACACATTATCAAGACAAGTGTTAATACAAGCCCATGGAGTGACTGATAATTATCAAACTGGTTTTTAGCTTAGTATTGTTAAATTAACTTTAAAATATATATTGTACAGTACTGATACATTTATAAGCGTATTATATATTTTATTATATGAGAAAGTATTTTGTTTCTTTACTTTCAGTGAATTAATAATTTTTAAAATACCTTTTTGTTTTCGACTTTTCAATATGCTCGCGCCCCTAAGGGAGGTGCGCCACAGTTTGAGAAACGCTGCTTTACAATAAATGATTGTTACACACACATACACAATCTCCTGTATCTACCCTTAAAGTTTGTACCATGAATTCGGGGCAACTCTGTATACTGACTTTCCCTTGTTACTTAATCGTGTCTTTTTTTTTAATTTCGAACGCATTAAATATTTGCATTAATTTATTATCAACCATTATGAAAGCTACTGGTGACAAACTTTTTTTGAATTCCGACTCGTGATAAGATTGATACCAAAAAATGTCTATTGATTGATTGTAACACAGTGCTCATGGGGGATTAAAGGACTTCAGTTTTGATTATCATCTTAAGTTTTCACTAAAACTCAGATTCTATAAATTAAAAAAACTCTACATCAACGCTTTAAGAAAAATTAAAATTTGCTTACAATTAATTTATAAGTTAAAGTTACAGAATAATTAACGTTTGATTGAATAATAGAGTAAAAAGAGGCCATAGTGTCCTTTTTTTAACATGCTTTTATTAGCTTCATCTGTATGTAACGGAATTTATGAACTCGATTTTTACCCATTTTAAAAGTCAGATTAATTCGACATTTTGCACGCTTATCAAGGATCGTTGTCCTGATCAGGATCATCAGGATTAACGATTTCCCATTTCTAGATTTGGTGACTAATTTTAGATCCCATTTCCAAATTTGGCAAGACTAAAACAAAAACGCTCATGATTAATATAAATACAACAAAAAAGTGTTCTTTATATATGAAAAGAGGGAGGATGGGTCAGCAATTACTTACCATAATGTAAAAAATTGCCCAGTTTTTCTGAAAATGGAAATAAATAAAAGACTCGAGCATAGAGAAAAATATAATTCATGTTCTAATTGCTTGAAACTCAGACATAAAGTATGTTCTTCTAAATTCTTTTGTCGGATCTGGGGAATGAAACATCACATTCATTACTTCATTTTATCAAAAAAGCCAAGAAATGATTCAGAGGTCCCCGGGTTAAAAAACTTCTCACAAACTCTTCGATTTAAAATGTGTATTTTTATGTCTAATGCTGATGCAAGTTTCAGAGAAAATATTGAGCTCTTTTTAGTGAAAAATATATTGACTTTACACCTTCTTCCCCATTAAATATTTGAAACTTAGATCTTCCAGATTTCCTTCAGTTGCCTGGTCCTACATTTTGCAAACTAGGTCGTATCGAAGAGCTAATAGGATGCCAGATTCGAAATAATGTCACATTTAAGATTAATTCATGAATGGATAAATGACAGTTGAAAAAAACAAGAACACATGCTTTTATTGTAGACCGAATTAAGAAATGAAAAATAAATTATAGTTTAAAAAAACTAAAAAAACACGCTTTTATAGTGAATCGAACTAAAAAGTAAAAAACTATTCTTAATATAAGAATAAATGATTAACGAGAAAACTATATATATATGTCTATTATGTCGAAAATTTCTGCTGTACGGGGAAGGTTGTATCCACAAAGCATTGCTAACCCTAATTCGCTGGCCTAATTCAGCGACAGCTTTAGAAGTCATAATAGGTCTCCAGTTTAGTACAAAGACTTTTGTATCTACATTTGTTGTGTGCTGAATTCCAATTCCTTACTTCTTTAGCACTGTAGGTTCTAGTACTTCTTCACTTTTATTTTATTGTACTATATATATATATATATATATATGTAATGTCAATGTGATAAAAGCATGGGATTCTTTTGTGTTGCAGTTTTACACAAACTCTACACTTAGAGTAGAACTAGTAAAAATTATAACAATTGAATATCAAGCACCCCACGCGTTTACCAAAATGACACATCACACACATACACACAATTTTCTTGTTAATCATTTTATTCTTATATTAAGAAATATTTTTTACTTTTTTAGTTCGATTTTAAAAATATAAAAGCGTGTTTTTTACTTTTTAAACTATAATTTTTATTTTTGCACACCATCGGGTGGGGAAAGGTTTTGAAATTTGCGAGTGTATTTTGTATGTTTTTCTGCTGAAACCCAATAAATACCCCGGTGGATTACAGTGTAATCCCAACGCCTGTGGATAGGTTATTTTCTGTAGTTGGATAGCACCAAGGACCTATTTCAACATTGTATTTGTCCGCCCGTGTAAGTATACTGAGTTGTTTGTAAGAAATGTTGTTCTTGCAAACCCGGAGAATTTGTTACTGTCACTATAAACACAGACCATTAGAATTAATAAAGAGGTCATTTTGATCTGTAAATGACCCTCTTCAACTGTCTATAAACGACGCAGAAGTCACATTAGAATTAATAAAGAGGTCATTTTGATCTGTGGTCAACTGAGGAGGATGATGTCTGATAACTGACGCATCTTATAGCATTGTAAGATCGTCTTGTAGTTGAATTTATCAACTCTAATTAACCCGATTTACCGTTTTTATTATTTCCTTCAAAACACATCACTGTATTAATATTTTCATTTACAATTAAAAGTCACATCGGGAACTACAGGCAGCTTCCTCCATTTTTCGTTCGAGACTCTTCTTCTCTCTCCTTCCCGCTCAAAAGCCAAAACAGTTCACAGCAGCGCCCTCTTTCTAGTCTATCGTGTGCTATGTGTCAAGCCTCCTAGAAAAACTATGTGCCACGCCGTTACAGTCTATTTATTTCCTCCCATCCTGGAGAAAACTTTCTCGATAGTTGAGTGGAAAGTTTTACTGTGTTACCTGAAAAATACTTGACATAGGATCGGTTTATGCAGCAGTAGAGAGAGAGTTAAGAATTATTTCTTGAAATCCTTTTCTTTTAAACGGAGCTAAAAAATATTTTTAAAAAAATAACGTGCAAGTACCTGTTCTATCCGAAATTAGTACCTTATTTTAAGGAAGGCATTAAACTTATCCCTACTAATCTATGTGAACTTTAACATATACAAAATATCATTTGGTGAAATACTGCTACCAAATGCAAACTTTAAAATACAAATACAAATATTAATTATCAAAAAATTAACATACAAATATCAAAAAAATTTAAATATTAATACCAAAATTTAAAATAAAAAATTCCAAATATCAAAATACAAATACAAAAGTTTAAAATACTAATACCAAATATCAAATTTTAAAATACCAATACAAAATATCAAAGTTTAAAATACAAATACAAAATATCAAAAAAAATTAAAATACTAATATCAAATATTAATACTAATATACAAATACCAATCATTCTAGACAAAAAAAAATAATAATACAAAGAAAATTCTTATTTTTCCATCAATTCTCATTACAAGTGTGTGTGTTTTTTTTCAAGTTTTAAGGGATACGGCTTAAACTATCAGCATTCTGATTCTGTTTTCCCTTCCGATAAGCAATCTCATAATTAAATGCTTGCAAAATTAAGGACCACCTTAAGAGTCTTGGATTAGTCCCAGTATTTTTCTCTAACCAGACCAAGGGATTATGGTCAGTTTGTATGACAAATTTTTGGTGTCCATCAAGATAGCATTTCAACTTTTGCACGGCAAAAATAATGGCTGCACATTCTTTTTCCGTAGTGCTATATTTTTGTTCTGCAAGCGACAGCTTTTTGCTCAGGAACATGATGGGATGTTCTTCGTTTTCACATACTTGCGACAACACAACGCCTATTCCAAGATTGGATGCATCACACTGAATGATGAAGGGTTTTGTGAAATCAGGGCTGTATAAAACTGGATTTTTAGATAGTCTTGTCTTGAGCTCCTCGAATGCATTCTGGCAAGAACTGTTCCAGTCAACGGTTGATTTTCGATTTCGGCCCTTAAGTAAATCTGTCAGTGGAGCTGCGATTACTGAAAAAAAAATTCGGGAATATATCTTCTATAATAGCCAGATAATCCTAAAAAGGCTCTAACTTGCGTCTTGTTAGTGGGGATTGGGAAATCTTTAATGACCTGAACCTTTAATTCTCCAGGTGTTCTTAAGCCTTGGCCTACCAAATGTCCAAGATATTTAACGTATGCTTGAGCAAATTGACATTTGGATGGCTTGATATGTAATTTAGCGGAGCGTAGGCGATCAAATACATCTTTTAGATGTTTTAGGTGATCATCCCAGGCTAGTGAAAAGATAGCTATATCATCTAGGTAGGGAACTGCAAAGTCTTCACAATTTCTTAATAAGTTAGCCATAAGTCGACTAAAGTAATAGGGCGCATTTTTCAGACCGAAAGGTAACCTCAATGGTTTAAAAGTTCCAAATGTTGTCACAAACGATGCGTACCTTTGCGCTCGGGGACTCAGGGGTATTTGCCAATACCCTCGAGTAAGATCCAAGATAGAGATATATTTAGCTGCCGATACCTTTTCTAAAAAGTTCCTCGATATTAGGCAAGGGAAAGAATTGTGTCCGAGTTACTTTATTCAACCTTCTGTAATCGATACAGGGCCTTGCTTCCTTTCCCTGAGCTTCAACAAGTATTAATGGAGATGTAAAATCAGATTCTCCTGGCTCTATTATTTTCAGTTCTAACATCTTATTAACTTCTGATTTGAGAATTTCAATTTGTCGAGGAGACATACGATAAGGCTTAGCAACAATTGCTCGTTCAGATTCTAATTCAATATCATGTTCAGCTAAATCGGTACATCCAGGAATATTCGAAAAAAGATTACTATATTCATATAAAAGTTCTTTGAGCTGTCCTCGTTGAATTTGAGATAATTTTGAATTTAACTGCACATCGCTGATGATTTTGGACCATCCCGACCTTTCGTTTTCAAGTTCCAAACTAGGTATGTCTTCTTCTTCGTCATGCTTTAAAGGATTAATGCACAATAAGTTAATATTTTCCTCTCGTTGGTGATAAGGTTTTAGCATATTAACATGATAAACGTGGGTTTTATCCTTCTCTGGGAATTTGACCACATAATTTGTCTCAGAGAGTTGTTGCACTATTTCTCCAGGGCCAACCCACTGAACAGATAACTTGTTAGGCCTGGATGGAGCTATGACCAAAACCAGTTCACCCAGTTGAAATTGACGCTTAACGGTCCGGCGATCATACCACAACTTCTGTTTTTGTTTGGCATCTTCCATGTGTAGGATTGCCAATTCCTGACATCTTTTCATTCTATTAATGAGTTCAAATACATAATCCACAACACTGCTTTCTACATGCTCTTCTTCTGTCAGTTTCTCGTACAATAACATCACAGGAGTCCTTAGATTTTTCCGTGAACTAGTTCAGCTGGTGAAAACCCAGTACTATCGTGTATAACAGTCCTTAGGGCAAAGAGGGCTTGAGGCAGAATTTTCTCCCAATCTGGAATTGCCTCCAGACACAGGACACGAAGAATCCTCTTCAATGTTCTGTGCATTCTTTCCACAGGATTACTTTGTGGATGATAAACAGAACTTCTAACTACTTTAACTCCAAATCTTTCTAAAAATTCCGTAGTTAGTGCACTCATGAATGACGTGCCTTGGTCAGTCTGTAATTCTCTTGGGAACCCCATTCGGCTGAAAATCTGTAACAATGCATTTACAACAGTTGTTGAGCAAAGGTTTGCTACAGGAATGGCATCAGGATACCTTGATGACATACATAACGCCGTAATTATATATTTATTTCCTGACGGTGTCATTGGTAAAGGTCCACTTGCATCGATGTTAATCTTTGTGAAAATTTCAGTTATTACGGGAACAATTTTTAGTGGGGCCTTCTTTTTATCTTGCGGTTTACCCACCCTTTGACATTTGTCGCATGTCTTTACAAAGTCCTCAACATCACTAAAGCATTTAGGCCAGTAAAATGTTTTGAATATGGCATCTTTCGTTTTAGTTACTCCTAGATGAGCTGCAGCCGCCTCGTGACCTATCATCATCAAATTTTTCTATACTTTTCGGGAACAACCAAACATTTACGTTTAGTGCCATCCTTATCTTCTTTTTGGAAAAATAGTAAGTTATTTTCGACAATATAATGATTTTTCTTTGAAGACCCGCTTTTAGCTTCTTCAAACAGTGTTTTTAATTCAGCACTGTTCATTTGTTCCTTTGCAAAATCTTTATGAGATAATTTTATAAGATTTGATTCAGAAATTTCAGGTTGAATTAAAGGCAAAATATCATCCAGTTCGTCCGGAGATTCTTTATTCTTTTCGTTACTTTCAGGAATAGTTTCTTCTGACATGTTAAGATCTTGTTTACTCTCTTCAGTCAATTTCTTCTGCGAACGTGTTTCAACAGCGTTCACCATATACACTTGTATTTCTTTATTCTTCTTCACTTCTTCAAACAATGCAGCAGTCTTATTTCCCAAAAGATATTTTCCTTGATCTAATGAATCTCTTAAAACAGCAGCTTTCGTAATCACATGACCAAACACACAGTCCAACTCAACTTCAGCCATTGGAAGACACACTGCGGTTTCCTCCAGAGGAGTTCGAATCCACACAGTTTCATTTATAAACATGGAAGGCTTTACGTATTTTTTACATATTAAATCGAGAGTTGCACCAGTATCTCGTAGTATAGGCATTTCAATTCCATTCACTGTTCCTAAACTTGTATATGGAGCCAATACATCAGTACCATTTCTAACAGTTTCATTAGACGCGACTGTTTCGTAATTCTTCTTTAGTTTATCACATTGTGGTCTGAGATGTGAATAAGACCCGCATTCATAACATCGAAGCTGTCTTCTCTTCTCAAAGTCTTTCTCGTGATTTTTTTTTTCATGGACAGGTTCCTTTTTATTTGAAATTTTGACTTGAAATCTTTAGGAGTTTCCTTTGGTCTGGCACCACTATAATTTACACCACCTTGGAATTTGTAACTATTTTTCTTAGGGATTTCTCTTCTGAAACTCTGTTTGATGCTTTCATATTCGTCTAATTTCTCTGCAAGTTCATAGGGAGTTTTTAACTTGATCCAGTCATCAAGAAAATGCTCTCTTACTTCAGCTGGAACACGGTACTTCAATTGTTCAGTTATTAATAGATCTTTCAGTTGCTCGAAAGTTTTAACCTGCAATTCAGCTATCCATTCTGTAAAATAACTATTCAGCTCATGAGCATAATTCCTCCAAGACTTCTCTGCTGATTTTTGATGTCTGTAAAAACATTGCTTCAACTTTTCGCTGTTCAACCTGTACCTCTTCAATATAAGATCTTTTACAAAATCATAATTATTTGCCCTTTCGGTAGGTTCTCTAGCTAGCATATTAGAGAGTTCTGCTGGTAAAACCGCCAACAAGTAGGCCACCCAATCCTTCTTTGGTACTTGAGCTAATTCTGCCTTCCTTTCAAAATTAATCAAATATAAACTAATCTCATCATGTTTTTCATCAAATTTAGTTGTGATTTGTGTCAATTGAATCTTAGGTCCAATTTCAACTCTTCTTCCAGATTCATCATTTAATGGTTGATTCTGCTGCGATAATTCTAATTTTCTCAATTCTAATTCGTGTTGTCTGGCCTCTCGAGCCATTCGCTCTTCTCTTTCCCATTCCCTTCTTTTTCTTCTTGTTTACTTCTTTCTCGTTCTTTCCTATCACTAATGACTCTGCCGAGAATTATCTTCACTTCCTCTTCAACATAAGATTCGCTATTTAGAATCAATTTTTTTATATCTACCACCTTGCTGGACTGATCTACTTCAACCCCCCATTTCCTCACATACTGACAAAGATCAGGTTTATTACCTTTAGCTAAATATGCCATGATTTAGGGACTAACAAGATCAGAATGCTTTCAAAAGAAAATTAAAATAAGACGAGTAAGAAACTTATTTTTCGATATATTATTTAACTAAAAGTAGTTATCGATTTTGCACTGTACCAAAATATGCACAAATATACACTTAAATTATAACGAATACATACATATTCAGCGCTTTGAATTCTATTTTTCAAAAGTTTCAAATGATTAAAATATTTACGTAACTACAATACCAGAATAATCAAACAAGCACACACACAAAAATAAAAAATAAACATTTCAATGCAAAACAATAACATACACCTTAAGTCCAAATTATCTCTTCATAAAGTCTCTTCAAAATTTAATTTGTCACTCATTAATTGTCATTTATTTTCAATTTAAAACAAACAAATGCGAGCAAATATGTTAAAAAATTCTATCTATAAAATTCTACAACTTCACCCTTAACTCGAAAATAATAATAGATGTTTATATTTGTAAAAACAAACACATTTCTTATTAAAATTGCTTTAATGTAATGACCACTTTTAAATCAACACCATTCAAATAAAATCTACAGATTTACTTTTTTTTTCAGAAAACCAAAAACTTCTATTCGAACAACAAAAAAAAACAATAATGAGAGCAAAATAATTCCGCTGGTATTCTGAATCCACAGAAACAAAATTTTACTGTACAACTTATAAAAACAAATTCGTATATGATTCGAATAGCTACATAATTTATTCGTTTAACCTTGAGAACTACTGAAACGTAATGAGTCAGCTTTTTTTTTCCCTCAAGTAAAAAAAGAGTCATAAATATTTCGTTGACTCAGCAAAATAAAAAATATTTCTACTTCAATATACACTTTATACATATATATTTTTTCACTGCACTTTCAAATCGTGCTATAATCACAATTTTCATAAGTTATTTATCATTCACTCTTCACAAATTCTTAATATTGTGTTTACAATACAGATTTTTTTAAACACCGTTGAGAGAATCTTTTAATTTATATCTCATACATAGAAAACACAGTTTTAAAATCAGAATACACTAACTAAAACTAAAAAAAGAACAATTTTATGTTGTTGTTTCTTATCCACAATTGTCTGACGAAGTCAGACAAGATATTAAATTGTTGACCCTCAAAAAATCGATAACAAGAAGGGAGTAAAAGTCTTCTCTGGAAAAACCCAGACAGTCCAGGATATGTTCGGCAGAGGCCTGATGAACCTTGCACTTGGAGCAGAACTTAAAAGTCTTCCTGCCCTCAAAAAAGGAGAGACTTTTCGTGTGTCCACTAGCCAATCTGAAATGGCCGTTTTAGATGCTCTGTCGCAGTTGAGATCCAGAAAAGAGCCCGGTTCCCTGGCCGCATACCAGTGGTGGGAGGGAGGAATCTTCCACTCCTTAGATAGTTGCCTATTAATTTTGGACTGGTGCTCTGAGTAGTTAATGGCAAAGGAGAGGAGGTTGTTAAGAGACTACAGCCCTCTGGCTAACCCGGTCCGCTTGCTCATTTCAAAGATGTCAACATGGGATGGTATCCACTGAAAATGAACATCGTAATGCTTTGAAATAAGTTTGAGATTGTCAAAAGGATGGGAGATTCATTTTGTTTTGTCCTCTACTTGAGTCCAATTGTGTGATGTCCAATTTTATGTACTCAATTCAACCACAGACAAAATAAATTTTCTTCCTTTATATAGGATAAATTTTTGTTTTTATTTAAAAAACAAATCATAAATTAACCAGAATAGCACAGGAAAAGTGAAAAAAAGGCTTTAAAATAATCTAAATCCAGCATTTAATACAAAGAGGGAATTAAGAATGATTTCTGTATTTAATTTGTACCCATATTTTAATACTGAAAAAATTGAGATCAAATTTAAAATACGCCCGAAGGTACTTTCAGATAGAAAAGTACTTACCCCAACTATTTCTTTTGTTGTTAAAGACACTGTTTTTTAGTTTCATCCCACAGCTGCCACCAGTCTGTAAGATCGTCTTGTAGTTGAATTAATCAGCTCTAATTAACCGGATTTACCGTTTTTATTATTTCCTTCAAAACACATCACTATATTAATATTTTCATTTACAATTAAAAGTCACATCGGGAACTACAGGCAGCTTTCTCCATTTTTCGTTCGAGACTCCTCTTCTCTCCTTCCCGCTCAAAATCCAAAACAGTTCACAGCGCCCTCTTTCCAGTCTATCGTGTGCTATGTGTCAAGACTCCTAGTGTACTAAGTGCCACGCCGTTACAGCATCCACACCAAGCCAACGGGAAAGCTTTCAGCTCCAGCAGATTTATAACCCTTTATCTACCAACGGTACTTATAAATATCCCACTTTAAAAAATTACATAAAATAACTATTTTTACGAATACATTGACGACAGTTAGCATGAAAATTCCTTTAAATCCACTCTTCCAAGATATATGGCAGCACGGGTTCTTGATAAGTATTTTAGTGGGGAAGGCGAATAGTTTTATAGAAGTTGCGTTTTGAGAGTATTGATAAGATTAGAATTTTTGTTCCGAAAGAGTAGTTCATGTGTCAAAAAAAAGGTGCCTTATTATTTTGTATGTTATTGAAGACCTTAGAAAACGATTTAACTAGTTATTTTAAGTAAACAGTATACATAATTCCAGTCGAAGTTCTATATTACGAGCCTCTATGATGGAATTTTTCTATATAGCTAGCTTTTTTCTGGAACCAAGAACATTTCACAATTTTTCTCTTAAAATAACCTCCTAATAGCGAAGTGCATTTTCCATATAACGAACTTTTTTCTCTTGTCATTCAATTTTTTTATTATTTATTGTTTAGTATTTCTAGACATTTCAAGTTATTCTCTCTTTTACACATTTTATGGTGGTCATAAATCTTGAGCTGTTTTTTTCTGACTAACTAGCCGAGAGCAATATTCAAAGCGTTTCATCCAAGAAGAGCAACCTTTAATCCCCACTATCTAGTTAACTGAAAACGTTTTTGATATTCCCTTCCACCCTCAGTGGAGTTGTCTCGTGTCCTTGATCTAGTCTTTGTTCGTTTGTAGTGTTGATCAGTCGTACTGGTAACTTCCTTTCTTGTCGCTTGAAAATGTCAACACGTAAGTGCTTGAACATCAAAGAAAAAATTTTTCAGGAAATGGATAAAAGCGTTTTTTGATAGGTAAGACATATAAAATAAATGTATATTAATTAACAAAAAGGTGAGGTTAATTACTTTTTTTAATCTCTTTTTATCTATATTTATCAAGAAAATTAAAAGATAAACCTCAATATAATGAATTTTCCATATAACGAATTTTTTTTTCGGAATTTAGCAACTTCTTCATGCAGAGGTCTGACTGTAATTTTACAGTTGAATATCTTTAATTAATTAATTAGGAGTCTAACGTATTAACTTTCCCGCAGTTGAGTATTTTATTTGTGTATATTCCTTAATTTTGAATGTAGTGATTCAAAAAAAAATATTGCATGAAAAAAACTGCAGTAAATCATAATGCAGTAGATAAAGGGTTAAAAGATCCGATACACGATGGGTTTAAGAGCATTATAATCAACTGACGCTTGCCACGATATTTCCCGATTATGACCACTCTGCGACCACGGGTAAACCCTAAGCAAGCATCCACCTATTCCGGACTTTAATATCCGACAATTTTCTTTCAATATATGAGATGTGTAATTCCACAACCCATCGATTACTTAATCTTGCATATGATTTTTTTATCGCAACCCCACGGATCTTCAACTCTACTTTTTCAAATAAAAAAAAGTATAATCCTTCCTTAATTGAGATTTAAAGAACATCCACACACACGTCAACCTAGTTGCCATGGTTGTTTACTCGGGAGATGTCGCGCACTCGATAGTAACGTAAGTGATTGCGCGGGAGGTGACTGAATCACCCCCAATCTTATTTTTATAATTATGTTTATTGAACACGTTAAAAATCCTAATTGCAGCGAGTAATTTAACTAATAGAAAGTGGCCAACTTTTAAGGACTTTTTTCTATTTTTCTTTATTAATTTGAGAAAAAATCTGTTCAAACTGAACTAAAATGTTTCAGATGTGTGACTTTAATAAGGAAAACAAACCACAGACATTTTTCGCTGCCATTACAGGAATGATACTTGCAGGCAAAAATGTCATATTTGGTTCCTTATTGTAGTGTTTGTGTTCTTTGATGATCTACAAGTAGCATGTTGAACTTTTTCCTGCGTCTTTTTGACAGGGTGCAGTGCGTATTGTGGTACTCTGTGGCTTTTTTCATATCTTTCTTGATGTTTTTAGGTAGCATTTGAAAACTTTCCTTTCAACTTAAATGCTTCATGGTCATTTCCTTTCTTCATATTTTCTTTCATTATTATGATTAAGGTATCCGACTACGTTCGGAACCGTGATTTTAAAAAGGCGCATAAATGGATACTTTTCACGATATTTAATGTCACTTAGATTAGAATACATTTATAAAATTGTTTTAAGGACATTTTGACAAAAAAATTTATTTAAATACAATATTTCGACAAAAAATTAACTTAGAATAACCTTTTTTCAAAATATCCTCCTTTTGCGAAAAATGCGTCTATCATAATAATATTTTGCGTGTATATAGCTCAGACTTCTGTACAGAGGCTCGACTATGATTTTTGAAAAAAATGACATTATTTTCAGAGTTACAACCATTTGAAATAATTATCGGAGTTTTTTTCTTAAAATTTCTCCTCTCTGTCGTCGTAAAGCATGTATAAACTTACTTCTAATTTATATATTTCAAAAATTCTAGTTGAGTCTCTGTACAAAGGTCTGAGCTACATACATGTAAAATATTATTATAATAGAAGCATTTTTCACAAAAGAAGAACATTTTGAAAATGGGTCATTCTATGTTCATTTTTTATCAAAATATTGTACTTAAATAATATTTTATTGTAATACTATTCTTAAAACCATTTTATATACATTTTCTAATCTAAGTGACACTAAATTTCATAAATATTATCCATTTATACGCTTTTGCAAAATCACAGTTTCGAACGTAGTCGGATACCTTAATATATTCCCTTGTTTGATCAGTTTCACCTTCATCCAATGGATAAATTCATATGACGTCATTTAGTCACATGATAACGGCAGCCAATCAGTTCAAAAACTCACATGACGTCATATTCACGATAAATGCAATCATCTATTTTTAGCTCATCAGATCATACAGTTTGTTCTTGCCAAATTACTTTTTTTACAGAAACTTTTTTTAAATAGTAATATTTGTCACTTTTTATTTAAAAATAGCTATATAAAACAAGATTTTTCTTTAAATTTTAAAATTTCTTTGTTGAAGGTTCTTTTTATAACAGTTGAACATCTTTATCCAATTATGAAATTTGAAATTTATCTAAGTTTTACGAATAGAATAAAAAGTACAAGCTAGTTAATGTCAGTTTTCACACGAGTATTCACACATATTGTATGTATAACACGTGTTTGCCTTTATCATGTGACTGTCATGAATTTAGTCCTTAGAGATCGCAGTTGCCCATTTCTTTTTTTTTTAATATTTTATTCATTTACATTCATAAGACATAATGAATCATAAAACAGAAATCAAAATCACTAAGTCGTTCACATGGAAAAAATGTACTCTGTTCATGGAAAATATTTCGGAACAAAAGTGTTCACATGGTGAACTCAGTCACCCTAAGGACCCTAAGATTGTAAAAAACGTTGTCATTCCAAAAATAGAGGGAAGTATGTGACAGATACATTTTAGCTCCCATGAAGACTGTGATATAGGAGGATACTGGCAATTGGTAACAGATAAATCGTTTTCTCAGAATTAAAGATTTCGTGTGCCAGGAGTGACTCTGTGTCCCGTGCAATCACTCCCGGGTTAATTCGTGGTCAGCTTTGTGTAATCGTGAGTTCGAGTGCTTATGCTACTGAAAAAATGCCGTAAAGAAGGTTTGAAGTATGTTAAAACTGTCGAAGTTGACAGTCCTTACGTTGATATGGTGCGGATATTTAGAGAGTGAAAGTTGGAGTTTCAGAAGCCAGCTTAGGTGTCTTCATCACTTGACCGTGGTTCAAAATTAGGAAGTCCATCATCAATATTTCTCGGGTTGTTTCAGATTCAGGAGTGTAGCTACCGCTGTATTAGCCGTATCAATGATACGGGGCCCTCAAACTGCAGGGTCCCCGATATATATAAGCAAAGAATCGTAACATGTTAAAAGACCCCCTAAAATAACTTCTAAGGAATGGACTAAATTCATGATGGTCACATGTTGGTCCCATTGATTAAAAATTGACATACTAGTTGTTCAACTTGTAAAGTTTAGATAACATGTAAAATTTGATAATTGGGTAAATAGTTCCCGTGTTGTATAAAATTCTTCAAATAGTTTTCAAAATTAAAGAAAAACAACTTACATTATACGAATACTTTTGAATTAAGTGCATTTTGTTTAACTATGTGCATTATTATATTGTTGACAAATATGTACTTTCTAAAAGAAAGTTTCAGCAAAAAGCAAAAGTTGGCAACAGTGAAACAAATGAATTAATTGGCTGGAAACGCGTGATCATATTTATGATATAAATATGACGTCACATTAATTTATGAATTGATTGGCTAAAAACACGTGACTGAGTTATCATGTGACTATGACGTCACATGAATTTAGTCCATTTTGATACAGGGCCCACTATGGACTTGCTACGCCAGGGCTCAGAGTGTAACGTAAAACAAACTAATCAAATCGACATTTATCACACAAAATAGGCTGATTTAAATGAACTAAATGAAATTAGGAATATTCAACGTGAGAGAGAATTGCTTAATAATACACATTTCTCAGGTTTTATATTGTCTCATTATGTTTCATACCATCAAAAAGGGTTAAATTTTGCATTAACATCACATTAGAGTTATATATTAGAACAGTGTTTCTCAAACTGTGGGGCGCGCCCCCCTGGGGGGCGCGAGCATATTGAAAATAAAAGGTTTAAAAAATAATTTTTTGGAATGAAGTAAAACAAGATGCTTTCAGACATAATAAAAAATACACATTTACACTGATATAATTTATTTTTATCATCTGGTGATCATCAAAAATAAAAGATTCCACTTTAAAGCTCATTAGCCATCTTTGATCCTATAACCAAATTAAAAAAATATTTTGTTTGCTTTGCGGTCAATATGAGAACGATGAGAAATTTTTGTTTACGTTTCTTTTAACGATATCAAACGATGAGAGATTTTTTATTACGTTCCTTTTAACCTAAAATATTACTTTAGCTGACCTTCGAACTTACTGGTATAGTTTTATCTCTCGTCTTTTTTTTGAAGTTGTAAATATATATAATATATTTTTGTTTCATCTTTTTTCCATGTGAAAGAGTTTTATGATATATGGATAAGCATGAGTATTCTGCAACATATAATGCATAATGAAAAAAGCTTTACAGAATTATTTTTTAGAACATGCTACACTTTCCCCATGAACAATTTTGTAGTTTTGATTGCTGTGTTGTACGACTTATTATGGTTTATAAATGTAAATAAGCAGAATACTAAAAAAATGGGTATCTGTGATCCCCTATTAAAGGAAGTTGAAACTGATCAAGCAATTGAAGAATCTACTGAAATAATGCATATTAATCAAGATGTATATATATATATATATATATATATATATATATATATATATATATATATAGCGAAGGTAAATATCAGAAAAGCGTAAGACATGAAACGTTTGAGTTGATTTGAGTTTAGCTGGAAAATAACGTTCCTGTGTTGTTAGCGAAAAGTGTCTGTGATTTATGTCCTTTATTAAGGGCATTATTTATTTGGAACATTTCCTTTAGTTTTATTGGATTTTTTCTCAAATTTTCTACGAAAAATTGAAAAGTCCTTGAAAGTAGGTAAGTATATTTTCTCTTAATTAAATTATTCACTGGAATTGTGATTTTTATAGTGTATAGTAAAAATAACTTTAAAATAAATTATAGTTTTAAAACAAACTAAAAAACACGCTTTTATAATGAATCGAACTAAAAGCAAAATATATATATATATATATATATATATATATATATATATATATATATATATATTACTTAAAAGTAAGATATACAAAATTTAATACTTATCTTGCTAATTTGTACGGTTTATAATTATGATCGTATTGTAGCTTTAGCGTCAAAGTACATTATTATTGCATTCAGTATATTATTAATGTATAAGGGGGGGGCGCGATAAAAATTGTGATTGAAAAGGGGGGCGCCAGTAGTGAAAGTTTGAGAACCACTGTATTAGAATTATTGTCGATAGACATTATATTTTTATCAAGACTAAAGAACAAAAATTATTCTAAAGCAGATCCCCTTGTTTGCAGTCCTCACTGCGAGAGCCAATTTAATGAGTATCAGGTTCTCACATCACTCAACAAGAATCAGCTCTCAATCACGTGGTCCGGCTCAAATATTATATATCACGTTGTCGCGACCGGAAATACTTAACCATCTCCTGTGGTAGCGTAACAGCAACATATCCAATTACAATCTCGTTTAAGTATTTAGAATATTACGTTGTAAATATCTACTATATTTTCAATGATTTTTTATTGATGAAACATTCCGAAAATGTATCGAGTTTTTAGAAAATACAGTATAGTTTTTTAATTTATTTTTGTCGAAGCGCGATTAGTATTCTCTTTTTTATATTTGCTGAAAATAAAAATAATTAGTGTGCTCGTACTTATAGTACGTTACGTGTTAAATTAAGAACTAAATCTAAGAATTAATTCTGTCCATAAAACAATTGTTTATACACAGAAATACGAAATAATTTGCCCTTTTAAAAATGATATTAACAAAAGATTTTTCACAAAAAGATCTTATCTTTTAATTGTTTTTAAGTAATTCCAGAATTTTTATGAATAATGTATATTTACATATAAATGGGTTTTTTTTCAAATTGGAGAAACTGGGAAATTTGAGGGTTAAAATAAAAATGCGAAATGGGCTCAATTCATGACGGGCACATGATAAAGACAAACACTTGTTCTCCATTGAATACAAAACGGGCATTAAACTAATCGTACTCGCTGTTCTATTTGTTGAACTTACAATTAGATAAAATTACAAATTCCATAATTGAGTAAAAATTTCTAAATTTTATAAAAAAAAATGTCATCAAAAAGATTTTTAAATCAATAAAAAAAACTTATTTTATGCATGTACTTTAAAAAAAATGCATTTTGTATACATAGATACTTTTTAAGAGGAAATTTCTGCAAAAAGCAAATTTGGCAACAACGAAGCGCATGAACTGATAACCTGAAAGCACAAGATAACCTTTATCGTGTGACTATGACGTCGCATTAGTTTTTGAACTGATTGGTTAGAATCACATGGTTATCATTATCATGTGACTATGACGTCATACGAATATAGCCAATTGTGGCTTTGTATTCTTCGCAATGAACGTCAATTTCATTTTATTTTAATTTGCGTTACACAGAGAAGCAATATGAATTCTACTGGCGACGGACCTGCTAATTTTGAATCATGGTCATAGGGAATTGAATCATCATGGGATCAGAACGACACCTGAGCTGGCACCCCCACCACCTCTCCTAACTTCAACACCACACCACCGGGAAGACGTTTCAGCTTCCACAGATTTAAAGTGAATCGGCCTCCTCTACACGACGGGTCTTCAACATCACTAGTTGAAGATATGTGAGGTTACAATTATTTTTATACCAAATATATATCAGGAACTTGTAACCGATGGGTTCAAGGATCAATTCTCGTATTTCGAATGACCGCTGTCGCAATACTACTATCTGCAAAAAATATTAAAGAAAATAATTAAAAACGTCTTCCACAAAACGAAGTTAAAATTTTAGGGAGAGAAATATAGATGAAAGGAAAAATTTTAAAAAGGAATATTTCAAAAGAGAGTTAAAATATATTTTTACTACAGGCCAGATTTTTTAAAAGTGACAGTGAAACATTAAATAGAAAACGCAGCTCAATTTTTATGTCAGTTTCAGAGTTCAACATAAACATAAGAAGGAAGCTATAATATATTGGATGGAGTTAGAAACCAATCCATTGAGAAAAAATTTTATTCTCCACATGAATATATTTCAATGACATTCACTAGGTAAAGATGATTTCAAAAATTATATTGCATAGTTAAGAAAAATGAAAGAGTCATGTATTATTTTTTTAAAAATCAATACGCACTTGATTTCCTGAGGAAATGATCATTTTTTTTTGTCTAAAATATGAAATTATCTCTGTGAAAAAAAACATCTTGCATTTGCAAATATTATAAGAGAGCTGTAGAAAAATAATAAAGAGAAAAGATAAATTTTTCTTTCATTTTTTTATATAATTAGTCAAAACACATTTAAATATATTCATGGTGCATCTATATCACACAAAGTTACTTCTGAAAAATATAGAGAAAACAATTTTGTCTTTCATACTTTGATATTCAAGTTAAATATTGACAAAAACTAGCTTAAGAAATGCCCAATTAAAAAAGTTTTCGAAGTTTTGAAAGGAAAAGGAATCCCACCTTCAAATGCAATTTAAAGAATTAAGATTAAAGGTATCAATATTCCATTATAAGGAGGCCGCAGTAGCCGAATGGTATAGGTATCGAATCGTGGCTGGCTTTGTCACGAGTTTGAGCCCAATAACATTAATGACCCACCGTATTCGGCAGCGATGCACGCAAAATCTGTCGAGATCTGAAACGTCCTCCCGTTGGTGTGGTAATTAGGAGAGTGGGTGCCAGCTCAGGTGTCGCCCACGTCATTTGACCAAGGTTCAAAATTACGTTGTCCGTAGGCAAAAGCCCTCGTGTAGCTGAACAGTGCGACTTTAATATCCACTCATTCGATTATAAGTAGATTTTGAAACAGCTTAATCATGTATGAATATAACAAAAGATTGGTTGCTAAAGAAAATCAAAATTTATAAGCAATTAATGTGCTGTACACTTTTTTTTCTTACTGGAAATTTTAGATTAAAAGATTTCACTTTATCTTCCAAATGAATATAGCTTATAGCACATTGCTAATTGCAAATAAAATAGTGATTCTTATTAGATTAAGAATTATACTTGCGTAGATCGGATTTCGTGGATTTTATGTTATCAGCCCAAAGAACAAAGCAGTTCTTCAAGAGCGATGCAATTCATTGACGGAAACAGCCCTTGTAAAAAAGATTAAATAACGATAAAGCTTTTACAAAAAGTTTCTCACGCCTTCTACAACGTGAGTGAGTGAATATCAACGTCGCACTGTTCAACTACACGAGGGCTTTTGGCGACGGACTATGCAATTTTGTACCATGGTGAGGACTCGACAGACTTAACGTGCATCTTTGCCCTACACGGCGGGTCTTTAGTAGTACTGGGCTCGAACTCATGACAAGGCCAGCCACGATCCGATACCTTGACCACTCGACTACAATGGCCAGCACCTTCTACAGCAATCAAACACAACTATCAGTGTCTAAAAATACAGGAACGTAATGATAAAGAGAAAACGCAAGCAAGCACTCGGTCGTAGACAAGTGAACATTTCAACAGCTGAAGTAGTACTAACTCAGTTTCAGGAAGTGACCAATATTTATAGTTTGCGCGGCTACCTTCCATTGTTTTCTTGAACAATTCGCTTACTTTACAGACCATGACGTCATATACTTCTCCAGAAATTTTGAGAAGCCTCTATGTGATCGCCAAATCACCAAGAGTGGCCACCAAGTCGCTAAAAAATGATGGTCATCAAAATTTATTGAATCAGTGTACCCTTAGACCATTAGATGTGTTGATGAAACACTATCATACATTTAGAAGAATATATTTTTAAAAATACTTAAAAGAGGTCAACCAAAATTAATTTATAGAACTTAAGAATATAAAAAGGGTAACATAGAATTTCAAGAGCCACTGAGGTTACTTACGATGCATTTTGCATGAATAAATCCAGTAGCATTTCAATGCCTAAGTTTGTGGTGAGATAAATAATCAGAAAATGCATTTGAGAAAGTGTAGTTATTGATAAGAATTTCCAAAGGTTATAAAACGTAAAGGAAAAAAGATTACATACTCTCGATCTTTTCTAATTAAATAAATAATCCATAAGCAAACAGGGACTTAAAAAAGAATGTATTATCTCTTATATATAATATTTGCAAGTAAACATTCCATCTTACAATTTTTAAAATTTACATTCATTGTTTATATATATACAAGATAGCATGAATTAATGTAAAGCATTATTCAAAATATTTTCCGTTGTACTTTTTTTAACATAGTATAAAAATAAAAATCAGTATTTCTAAAACATTTCGACATTCACGCATACCAGGAGAGAATTCATAATGAAGATAAAATAATACTTTAAATGTTTTATTCACATTTGTGTTTGCATAATGGATTTTTCTTTATTTTCCAAAGTCGATTAATATTGATGGTAATTATTCTGAACCAAAGACAATTTTAGATTACTATTTTTATTTTCACTCAATTTAAATTAATTTATTTTTAATGCTCGTTAAATATTTACTTTAACCCTCCAACTGAACAGAACGGATTTTTCCCGCTCTACTAGAGAGGCTTCGAAAATGGACTGCACGGATTTTTCTGCCTTCAAGTAACGTTTTCAAAAGCGGATTAGCCGCACTTTTCTGAAATCCTTTCCCCCTTTTAAAATTTGACATCTTGAAAGATAATGAGGGACGGAGGAAGCAACACAGCAGTAGTTTTATGGCTCGCAGGGAACCCCGTGTTTGACCCCCAATCGTAAAAAATCGGGGAGAAATTTCTTTACAACCCAAGAAGTGTTTCTTTGCTAGCATGTATTTTAAAAGTTTCCAAAAGTCCCAACGCATAAGTAAAATATGTTACAATTCCCTTTTGGTTTCATATTAATTTCAAACTGTAACAAGTTGGGGCGTGTCAGGGCAATCTGCTATTTTATATAGTTAGACAAATTATATCTTTTTTTAAGTATATTCTCTTTCGCTTCATTTTTCTTATTCAAAGCTTTCAGTTTTTGAAACATGATTATTTTATTATAAGATACCGAAAAAATTAATAAAACATCAAACTCTTTAAAATTTGGAACCTTTTCAATTTTCCAACCACTAAAAATGAATAAATTTAAACTTCATCAAATCATTTGAAACATTTTCTTACACTTTGATAAAAATAATAACGAAAAAAAACTAATTAAGATTTATTAGTTTTTTTTTTTTTAGATTTCAAATTTCAAGTGTTCAGGGAAGTTTAAGTACAGTGCCTGGTTATATATTGTTAAAATACACCGAATTATATTTGAATTTTAAGTGCTTGAACTTCAGTTTACATCAAAGACAACATGAATGAAGATTTTCACACATTTTTTTATAACTTGAATGTTTGAATAAATGGTAATCAAAAATATACGGAAACATTTACAGTAGACATTTATGCATATAAATAAACATAAAAATCAATTTTAAATTCGAGCTATTGAAAAACATTCGAATTATATTTTGTTCAAAAATGTCTATTTATACAAAATATATACCTCAACATTTATCTTTTTTAAAGGCTAACTGAATAAGTAATTAAAATCTGGATATGTTTTGAAATCTCGACCTTATATAAAGCTAGAAATTTTGTTAGAAATTCCATTTCAAATTTCGAAAAAAAAATGCATCGCGCAGTTAAAAATTATTTACCATAAGTTTTAGCAATTGTTTAAGTATAATAAAAATTTCAAATTTTATTATATAGCTTCTTTGGTATCTTTTAATATATTTCGGCCGCGGTAGCCGAGAGGTATAGGTATCGGAACGTGGCTTGCTTTGTCACGAGTTCGAGCCCAGTACCACTAAAGACCCATCGTGTAGGGCAGCGATGCACGTTAAATCTGTCGAGAGCTGAAACGTCCTCCCGTTGGTGTGGTGGGGTAGTTAGGAGGGGGTGCCAGCTCAGGTGTCGTCCACGTCACTTGACCATGGTTCAAAATTACGTGGTCCGTCGCCAAAAGCCCTCGTGTAACTGAACAGTGCGACGTTAATATTCAATCATTCATTTAATATATTTCGAAGATTTCATATAATTCGGTTGAAAACCGCATGCTAAGAGCAAAAAATATACTAAAAAAATTGATGAATATACAATTACAATAAATTCTTACATAGAGAAGATAAACTGAGAAGCTAAAGCGTAGGAATAAAAAATTTTGAGTATATCTGAAGTAGTTTTCGAAATATTTATTTTAAAGTTTAGAAAATTTGTGTGCGTTATGTTATACTTGATATCAATTAAATGGTTTAAATAATGTGTGTGTGTTAATATTAGTCATGTAATCGTTTGATGACACATTGATATACTAATAAAAATTATCATGGTCATTGATGCGAATGTCAAGAATTTTATGTAATTTTAAATTCAGACATTAAGATATTGATGTAGAAAATATAAAACGACCATCTAAAATACATGAAAAATGCAGTCTGCTATAAATGATCTTGACAAACAAAATCCGGCATTTTCACTTACTATGGCAGAGCCGGCTTAGTCAGGGCGATCTGGAAAAACAGAGAGAGAACCGCGGTTTTGATGGATGCCGCTCTAGCTTTTAAAGCTCAGGAAAAAAATTATATATATATATATATATATAAATTACAAAATGCAAAAATAAATCTTGTAATTTTCCATACATTTTTATAACAACGAATTGTGGAATTGGCTTCAATACATTGTTGTGTTTGACAATATCTAAGGTAACCAACCCTACTTTAGATAGATTTGTACTACTTTTTCGTAACCGTATTCCTTTTTTAAAATTAATTCGTGCAGCCGAAATACACCTTTTGCACCCTTAAAAATTTATGTAAACTATAACGGTTAATTTTAATTTATGCAACTTGTGAAATATTCATAATTAACCATTTCCGTCTAAACAGTTTACATGAAAAAAAAAAAGTTTGGACTCCCTCATTCATTAGGGATTTATATAAGATTCTAACATTAAATTTTTATTTTTCACCGAATAGGATTGAGTGGAAGTGTATAGTGCTTCCACACCACAGGTCTGGGGTTCTATTAACGGGCTGCGCAAGGTCGACTCTGCCTTTCACTCCCCGCTACATTGGGTCGATAAATGAGTACCAAGCTTGTTTCGGGTCTTAAACACTGAAGGTCTCTCTTCAGACAGACCACCAAATCGGGACATCTGTTCATGCACCTCAGCGTCCAATGGTCACGTGTATTATGATGGGCACAGTAGTTCTGGCCCTCATGGATTGTTGTGCTTCTGAGTTTGAGTCTTAAGTTTGAGGATTACCTCACTTTGGGGATACCCTTAGATAAACATGTATTTCCACTCATTTTGCAATTAAACATTTTTTTTCTTTCAATTACGTTTATTTCAGAAGGAAGTTTGATTTTTTCAAATGTATTTGCTTAATAACATGTATATCTGTGTATTATATTAAAAATTTGATCAGTCCAAAATTACATGTTTTTAGCTCCTCTAAAAAAAGCTTTTAGGATTTTACAACTGATCTTACAATCCATATACGTTTTATAGTAGTATATTTAAAAATGATAAGGACATTTTTACGACTGTGTGAGCTGTTATGCCTCGTTTATAAATATAAAAAATTGCATTCAGCTACAGTTCTTAAAATGTACAGAAATAAGTGGAGCAACAGGATACTTACATATTATGAATATTTTGACTGCAGTAAGATATATTTATATTTCAGTTTCTTTACAATTTGAATAGAAGTTGTAAGCCATTTTGTGAATAGTTTGATATTGAGTATAAACCCATAGGCTGTTTAATATTGTAAAGTGTTTTACTTTGATATCAGCACACACTAAAATAAGGCTCATTTGCAGTTATATGATCAGCTTCAGAGATATTTAAATTTTCAAAAATAGTCTACACGTACGAAAACATTCTTTCACAACCGCACACCACATCTCTCATACTATATCTTCCCTACAGCAGGAAATATTTGTGTATACTGAAAAATTTAATACAGGATACATTTCCAAGTGTTAAATTTGTTTTTAAAATTTGGTATGAATACATTGTGGAACTGTCGGTTAACTTCACTGAACAAAATTGTTTTAAGTGTACTGTTTTGAAAGACAAAATTAATTAGGAGAACTTTTTCTCACAATAGAATTTGTAATGACTGAATTGTGTGAAAATGTAGTTATCGATGTGTGACATTTTTCCTTGTAATAAAAGAAACAGAAAGATAAGAAATTTAACTTGAATAGAAAATGGTTAGAAATACTGTCATGCGCATTTGAGAAGAAGTATATCCCCCATTAAAATTAAAAATTATTGACTGAATGTGTGTTATGTCCATTACAAATGCCGATGTAGAAAAGGAATTTTTATTTAATACAAAAAAGTTCGAAAAGAGAACACTAGGAAGGAAAATTTAAATTTTTCCGAAAAATATTCAGTTAACATAAAAATATATCTTTTATATGATTTTAATTAAAATAAATTAAAAGTATTGAAATCCTTTTTTATGCTATTTTAAATTAAAAATATAACTGAATAGAGAAAGATCGGTTTTATTTCATAAATATAATCATCGTATGTAATATTTATTGTGTTAATGTTTAAAAATGAGATAGGGACTTTAGGGAATAGGATAGGGACATCATTACTTTTTAAAAAACAGGAAAGTGAGCGCGTTTTTCTTACTCTCATATTCAAAAATGAATACAGGATGCTTTTTTCTGGTTCAAAATCGCAATACCAAAAAATATATATATTTTTTTAATTTTAAAAAAATGACAGAAAAATAAATTTTCTTTGAAGAAAATATAATTATTTTTCAACTTCTAACATACTATTTATTTCATTTTTTTCCTCTTTTTTTTTACCTTTCATTTCGTTTTTAATTTTACTGTGACTGAACATATAGGAGAAAGAAACACCTATCTTTCAAAGAGGGTTGATCAAGAGAGGATATCTATGCTTTCAAAGAAGTTTGCCCAAGGCAACTTAACAGCTAGCTTTAAACGATTGATCTCTTGGTTTTTACTTTTCAAAAGGGACCGAACTGGGTCATAAAATTTTCTCCGTTCGACCTCCCAAGTTCTAAAAGGGGGGAAGGGAAAAAGTCTGTTGCATTTTTGAAGGGAATCGCAAAATAAGAGTTAAACGCTTTCGGAATAACTTTTCAGGAGGAAGGTATCCAGTTAGAGGGTTAAATATTTTAATGTTTTGTGGGATGTATAAGAAACAGTGCTTGCGCTGTTTTTGCTTATTTTTTATTATTTACTACACCTAATAATATTGGTGTACAAAAAGTTGAGAATATTTATTTATTTATTTATTTGAATGTCTCTAAAAGAGTATTAAACAAAGATAAAAGTAAATTTATTGCTACCCACACAAAGGTATGAAATTTCCGTGTCTATTACTCAGGCATATACATAGGTATGGACTGTGCATAAAGGGGAGTGAGTGCTTATTAAACTGAATTCACACCAAAGCTGTCAGCGTAGAGCGTTGAGCGTCTAGCCAATCAGAGACCTTATCTCGCCCGAGATGAAGTCTCTGACTGGCTAGACGCTCAACGCTCGACGCTGACAGCTTTGGTGTGAATTTAGCTTTAACGTTCACGCTCTAAAGTAACACCAATGCTTTTGTGGACCATCATCTCGTAAGTTTGAACCTCTGTCAAGTGGAGCGAATGATACTTGAAATAATAAAGACCCTCCAAAGAACGTAAATATGCGGAATTTGCGCCTCGGCAGATTTAACATGCAACAAATTTCTGCTCCCATCCCTCTTGACGAACCCACGATACACTGATTATGCTAAGAATGGTTTGAACAAAAAATGTAGTAAGGTTGAGGAGTGTCGGCACAGTCAATAAGGCGTTATCACACGCGGATCAACGCTTCCACTGGAAAACATGGCAACTCTGCAAGCTACATCTGATTCCACCATACAAAATGTGTAGAATAACTTTGATGCTAATAATTACTTGTCTGTTTGTTGCTAGGGGTTTGTATTCATGGAGTCCTTTCAAAAGACTGACGTTGACCCTAAAATACAGCCGACACCATTTGAATGCAGCCACATGCGGCCCATCTGGCCTTTTAAGTGAATTTCTGAGAAATTCATTTATTTACGAAAATGTGGTGGGAAATTCTTTGTTATGAAATCAAATATTTCAACTTTGTTTTTTGCTGTCGATGTCCATTGGATGCGAATTGATATTTTCTTTCTGACTAGACAACAATGGAGTAGCGACCATTTTGTGGGTAAAACTCATTTTTAACAGTTTTTCATATCTTGCAAAATAAAAATATTCTAAGAAAATAGGTTGTTTCAAGACGATCGGGAAGTTGACTATTTTGTAGGGAAAAACAAGCATGAATCAGTAATTGTTTGATTTGTCACGAAAGTGCTGTATTTAAAAAATAGCAATAAACAGGAACCATGTTCAATGACACTTTTCCTCAAATATCTCTTTCAAGATGGGATAAATAGGGCTTTCTTGAATAATGTTTACTACAGCAAAAAAAGTGTTTTGTCAGTGGTAATGTCCCAGTGGTAATAAAGGCATCCTATGAAATGTTTATATTATTGATAATTATATGAAACCGTTTACTGATGCAAAAATTGTGAAAAAGTGATTCTTAAATGTTTCCAATTTACATAGAAAAATTCAGTGACAAGAATAAAAAAATATTAAAAAAATAATAATTAAAAAAAGCAAAATAGGAGTTTTAATATTTTGGTCAGTTTTCCACATTTTAAATCTTGGTCTTAAAGCATTTCCCCTCTCCCCCTCTTCCATTAATCTTCATGTTGCGGCCCGTGTGAAATAGCCATCATATGTATGCGGCCCGCGTGAAACAGCTAACATATGTATGCGACTCGGCAGAAAAAACGGTTGAGTACCCCTGGGCTAGAGTGATGAGTGCGAGGGAACCAGACGTGTCAGGCATTCACCAATAATTGTCTTCGCGAAGAAATGTAACACATATTGATGACAGTTCAGATCCGGCCTCATCTGTAAAGTATTCCACGGCAAGACAACTCGGCATTATGTTATAGGGCACTATAACATATGACAGCATGTCAAAAACTAGGGCACTATGAAGTTCCAACTACACGTGGATGGCGTACTTCAATTGATGGCACTCCCCTTTCTTCGGATTACCAATGTCCTTAAACAGCACAAATGCACACGATCGCACATTGGTGGCCCACACTCTATCATTTAACACACTAAACAAAACGTGTAAATGCTTTCCGGGCCCCATTATTCTCCGAGGTTCCATCAATCGAACATGTCATTGGACATCACTTACATAGCCGTCACTCTGCGTTCAGAAGACGAATTTCAGCAAATGACATTTGAAATAGACAGCCACTTAAGGACGTCATCCGTATTTCACTGATTATGTACCTAGTCGTGTTACTTCGTGCATCACCCTCCACAAAGATCCTATAAAATACCGAGCTAATGTTGTTGTTACGGGTGTCGTTCAAAATAAACTTATTGTCCGATGCCGTTTCTCTCTATTTGCTGAGTTTTTTCATTTTCTGGTCGCTGCTTGATTTTGCATTTTCAATGTCACGTTGTGTATAGATTGTTTGATTTATCTTTTTAACTCTTATACAATGTTTGTATGACATGCATTATAAAAAATTATACTATACTCATATTTAACAAATAATATACTTATTAAATTTAAACAGCAAAATTTGTAATGTTTATTAATTGTAGAATGTAGAATAAACTATAAATTTTAAAATCAAACATATACGCAAAACATTATCTACAAAACAATGCAATACATATTATTGAAATAAATCCAGTTTAAATAGTTAAAGTATTTTTCTAGGAAATTAAATTATACGATAAAAGTAATTCACAGAAATGGTAAGTAAGCATGTAGTTAATTGGTAGTATGCATGTGTTACAACCAAACAAGTACTAACATCACTCAAGAACATCTAGAGGCAGGGGCCAACTGAGACCTGGTTTAGGTTCCAGATCTCGAGAGAGACCTTGCTCGCTCTCGATTCGACCTCAATAAGATCATAATCAAGATAATTTTAATCGTCAAATGTTATTTCTGGATATATTCTCAGCACACTGGGAATCTCAGATTATACGCCAAATGGCAATAATTATAAAAGGCTGTATTATTATGCTATGACCATCGTCTGTGTCTAGGCAAAAGTTTAGTTCAGGGATGGGCAGATTTTTCCAGGATACGGGATACTTCTAATGTTCTTAAGGTGTGGCGGCCCACCCAGTAGCGTGGGTGTGGTCATTATGTATTAAAATTTGACATTTTCCTTTCTTAACACTTGTTTTGGGCATTGTATTCCTCTTTTAAAATATGACAGATTACTACTATTAGACAGTAGAGCGTAAACGTAATCAATGCTGCGTGCAAAGAATATTCGTGAACCGATGAATCTGAAGCCAAAGTATGTACTTAATTCTTTCACTGTCGTTTCCCATGCCATCGCAGGATATGACAGCAACAAGAGATCCCAATCCCGTGGAAGCGCGAGGTGTGGGATCATCCCTCAATAGCCAATCCCATGCTATTACGGAAAGGGTTGATCATCAACATTTATTCTTCCCTTCAGTCGGTTTGTGGGGAAAAATTCATTAAAACGGCTGACTTCACAGTGATTGCCTTTTGCCTCTACGGCTGCAGTGAACGTGTTAAGCGTCATTGTGTGCTTTCGATGAAGGTACATATGTCGTCTACACATTTATCGAATCCTTTGCTTAAGTAAACACAGTCAAATAAACTGTGAAAAATGACTCTCTACATAATCTAGCGCTGGTGTTCCATAAATATGCTTCTTTTAGAATGTGAGTTTTTTGGGTCTTAGTAAAGGCGGTCACCCCAAATTTTTTTGTGATCCACCGGTCGATCGCTATCGACTTAATACCCTTTTCTGGTCTAGATGATGTGTGCTGGGTTTGAGAGACTGTACGTCAAGCACATTTATTTGTTATGGGTTACTGTTTGTATGAATATTTGACAACGTATGCTATACTGCCTACTTAAAAGGATCGCAAGTGAGCCTACCTAACCTTTAAAGGATTAAAAGGGACTACTTTTACATAGGGACTCAGAGTCTCAATAAGTCTTAAGACGTCAATGACAGTACTGTATTGTGATGTAGGACAAATCAAAAATATATGCAAGGCAGTGTTTCTGAAACTGTGGGGAGCACTACTGTAGGATGATGAGATCATCTGAAGTGGGGGTGCTAGCATATCGAAAAGAGTCGAACATAAAGGATTATTTAAAAATAATATTATTAATTTACCGAACGGAAACAAAACAAACTGCATTCTAAACATGGCGTGCCAGTACTAAGGACCCTGTATTGAAAATTTCTTGGGGCCTTCTTTGGGCTTCTTAATAGTTTACGATTCTTCGCTTACACGTATTGGGGCCCCTGAAGCTTGGAGACCTCGAATCATTGATACGGTTGATATGGTGGTAGCTACGCCTCAGATTCTGAACTATGAAAAATAACTCATAATATACTTATCCTATAACTTAAAACATTTATTACTTTAAAGTAACATATATAAATTTTAATATTTATATTGATAATTTTACGGTTTATAATTAAGGCCGTTTTGTAACTTTAGCGTCAAAGTACATTGTTGTAGCATTCTATACATTGTCACTGTATGCGGGAAAGGGGGCGATGAAAATTCGGATCGAAAATTGAGTCGCCAAAATTCAAAGTTTCAGAAGCACCGATGTAAGGTTTTAGAACTGTCAGATGATTTTCTCAAGCCTATTGTGTAATGCTATATTATTTTAACTTTATAGGCTTCAGTGAATCTATAATAATTTAATAATGAATACATTTTTAAAAGGATAAGAGACCTGAAGATTTTATAATTTAAGGAAGTGAACGTCACAAATTTCAGCCTAATTCGTAGCTCATTTAATAGTAAAAATGAACATTTCCATTATTCCATTTTAATCATTACAAAATTTCTCTCGTCACATCATTTGAATTTATTTCAAACCTCACAAAATACATCTCTGAACCAAAATGGATAAAGCATAATTAAATCCCGAATACGTGTTGCGATTATTTAATACCAATTAATTTTACTTCGAATTGAGAGGTTGGATAAGTAGGAAGATTTGCTTGATGTGTGTGTAGTCCAAGAAAACTCTTCTTTCCTCATTTTCTTGATTTGTAGTTATAAGTTGAAAAATTTGTTTCGAAAAGTAGCGGTAGAACTAGCCATCCATAACTGATCGATATTTAATTTCATCGATCTCTTCAAATGTGACCTTTAGTAAACAAAACATGGAGATAATGTAGATTTGTGAAAATATCATAAGCTTCGACTTCTGAGCGTCACTATTTTACCTACAGGACAGAATAATTAGCGTCGAATTGACTACAAAATTCTCTCATGGCAGAAAACGGAAGTTTGATTACCCACTAGTTAATTTTATAGTAAATATTATCTGTTTTGATTTCAGTGCCACTGTCTGTGAATGGAAAATTTAGTATAAATATCTCAAAGTGTACTAGCTTCAAAGAAGGAAAATTAAAATTCCAAAATTTCATTTGAATCTTCATTAAAATTAATTTCGAAAATACGTTTTTATACATGGCTTTATATTCAAGAAAAATTTTAAGAATATTTTAGATCGGAATACAAAAAATCCTAGCAATATCCATCATTTTTTTAGTAAAAATGTAAAACATTATATAATGTGTTAAGAATATAAACACTGATTGATCAATGTGTGTGTGTGTGTCAAATTTCTTTAATTCCAAAGCGTAAAAATTTCCCTATCATTACTAGGCATTTCCTTATTTCCCGAAACCAGTATGGATGCAAGATCATTAGCATGTGGATCAGAGTATAAATAAAAGGGACTTTTTCATCGTATTTTAGAGTTATACAGCTTGCGCTTAAGTATTTAACAGCATAAGCGATAGGCATTTTTTAAGTTTAGAACAGCTACATTAGACAATAGTTTAATTAATATTAATACCATTCTAATTAATCTAGAAAATAAATAATTTTGTATTATTTTAAGAGAAAATCTTTATTTTTAACTAATTTAGGTAATTCCAGAGTTTAAGGAAGCCGAAGATTCTCCCCCAAAATGTGTTACGAAAGCGCAGAAGAAATATTCTTAATTAGAATATTTTAGACTCCCAGCTTGACGTAAACAAATTAAAATCTTTAACAATAATAGGTTAAAAATGTACAATTCATTCATTAACTCTAAAATTATCTCAAGTAAATAATTGAGAAATACATCCAATTTTTTTTTTTTTTTTTTGCACGGTCTTTTTTACATAATTTTGATATAACACGGTACAAGAATTTAATGAATTCTGTTTTAGAACAAATCTCCAAAAAAATTTGGGGATTCAGGCCCTTTGGATATGGATGATTTGATTCAATTTATGACAGTTTACAATAAACAAATAATATTAAAAAAAAATTTAAGTCAATTTTTTTTCCTACTTAGATCAACAAAGAAAAATTTTATTTTAGCTACTTTTTATGAATAGTTGCAATTAATAGAAATATGTATATATACATATGACAGAATCAAAACATTAGGTGGTAATTAATTTTTATTATCGTTAAAGTATCGTATTGTCATCCAAAACAATCGTGGAAAAAGTTTCAGTTCAACTGAATGCTTTAAAACATGAGAAAAAAAAATATTTTAAAGTTTTGACCCAAGTCGCTAAAATTGAAGCCAACATAACTGTATCTGTAATTCTTTAAATAATTAGTTTCACTCAATTAGTTTTAATTAATTATAATTAAATTATCGTATTTTTACCCAAAACAATAGTGTATAGAGCGCTTTAAAATGTTAGAAAAAAAAAAACTTTTCATGTTTTGACACAAGCCGCCAAAATGGTCGCTAAGTCGCCAGAAATGATGCCAACGTGGCTGTATTTGTAATTCTTTAAATAATTAGTTTTAATCAATTAATTTTTATTAATTATAATTAAATTATTGTATTGTCTTCCAAAACAAAATCATGTATATAAATTTGATGTATATATGTTCAAAAATTTCAAAAAATTTAAGCGCTTTAAAATGCATCTTATTAACGGTTGAAAATTCCACCAAGATAAATAAATAAATGTATAGAGATTGTGAGCTATCTATCTATATATAAGACGCATTTGTTGACTGTTTCCTCATAACTCGAGATCCAGACAACCAAATAAAGTGAAACTTGGTACACGTACACAAAATTACACGAGGAAGGTTCTTAAATAGGTTTGGCGTTCATAATTCTATCCGATTTTTTTAAAATTTAATTTTTAAATGATTTTCCAGTATTATGACGTCACGTTTCTCACTAAGTGAAAAATTTATACTTTATACGCAGTTTTTCAAGATTATTACATATTTTTACTATAGCTATGTTTATCGGTTGGAATATTAATGCAATTTTTCTATTCTTCGATATTTAATTAGGATTATTTTTCAAATAAATCAATTTTTTAAGGATAATTCTTTTTAACATCTAAAATTTTGTTTTGTTAATTCGGCAACTATAGGTGTATCGCGGGATGTTTATGTGTGTAATTTTGCTTATTCAATTTACATTTTCAATATTTTGACATCTACTAATTTGTAAGAAACATCTGTCTTTTAGGGGATCATAGCCTTTGTTGCTCCATATCCCACAAAACCTGAACTGAACTGAACTGACAAACTAAAACTTCTTATTGATAAGGGTATTTCAGTTCTTATTACTGCAATTAACGTAAGTATAGTACCGTTTTCGTTATCTGTTTTAGATAGTATGAAATTAATAATATTTTGCAATTTCATGTGTCTTTATTTTAACCTTTAAGGGGATTTATTGGGATAATACTTAAGTACCTTTAATTCTGTACATTACTATAACATTAGACGGGCCGCAACATACCAATTTGGCGTGATTTCAAAATCATGCCAAAGATGAAGTATGTTGAGGAAGCAGGTAGTCGTAAGTTAAATTATTTTTGTTATTTATGTACTTCCAGTACTTCCATGCACTTTGTTATTTATGTACTGTATTATAAATTATTTTTGTTATTATGTACTTCTAACAATCTCCAGCGTTCAAAATAACTTGCCAAGTTGGCAACCCCGATTTCGCATGTCATATATATGCTGAATTGTGAGTCATGTGCTTAGTTTCATATAATGTCGCCAATAGGTTGCGGTTATATGTAAGTACCTTATTTTTTCAAATTATGCTTTTGCATTGATAGAGTTAGTTTAGTTCTTTTTATGTCAGCTAATGTTAGTATTGTACTTAATTTTTCAATTTATTTTTATGCTCGGGATATATATACTTTGGATAATTTTTTTAGTACTTACGTATTATTGTACAATCGCCAACATTTAAGACAACTTGCCACTTTGGCAATCCCAACTTTGTATGCGTTGAATTGGCGATCATGTTTTGCCGAAGACATTGTGATGTCTTTGGCAAAATTATATAATCAATGGTATTTTTCTTAAATATGTTTTTTATCTATTTTTGACAATTTTGTTTGATGTCTGTCTCAAATGCAAATAGCAAAATAAATATTTTACAACATATATATTGTGTTTGTACGAAAATGTTTATACTGATTTATTCAAAATATCGAGCCTTCTTTTATTTTTGATATCTTTTTAAAATTTAATTTTATGTTATAACTAACTATACCCAGTTAAATGTTGCTGTGGCTCAGTCAGCTTTAAAAGACTGGTACACTATAAAGTATGTCATGAGTCTTACAAAAGTAATAATACACAAGAATTCAAACAAATCTATATCTATGTACATATAAGACGCATTTGTTTTCCGTCTGAATAAACTTTCTATTCCACACTACATCATTTGGACAAATTTTCAAAATTTGTTTGTATGATTATTAGTTAATTATAATGCTTTAATTTTAATTGAATAAGCAGATATTGCATTTTTAAGTATAAAAATAATTATAACTACTGTACTGTATTTTTTGGAGTGAGTGAATATTAACGTCGCACAGTTCAGCTACACGAGGGATTTTGGCGACGGACCACGTAATTTTGAACCGTGGTCAAGTGACGTGGACGACACCTGAGCTAGCACCCCCTTCTCCGAACTACCATACCACACCAATTTAGAAGGAATATTCTACCAATAATTAGCAGGAATATTCTTTGAAATCCACTCTTCCAAGATATATGGCGGTTCACTCCTAGGAGAGCCCCCACCCTTGGCGCGAATTACTTTGGTTGGCGATAATTGCGCCGTCATGGTAACCTTGCTTTTAAATACAACATATGGCAACCCTAACTTTTTCTAGAATTTTCGTCATTTGTGGGCGCGCATTTCAAATTTCATTTTGTTGTTGGGCACCGGGTTGAAAGTATGGCTGCGCTTGTACAGATGGGTGACAAAATAATACGAACACCTGTGAAAGAGAAGAAAAGCTTTTATTAATAGGGAGTTGGACCCCCTTTGACTGAATTACAGACTGTATGCGACGTGGGATGGACGCATAGAGGTCATGAACAACTTGTAATGGAATATGAAGCCATTCTTCGTGGAGAGCGGTCTCTAATGCCGAAATCGTAGATGGTGGAGGGAATCGAGCATGTAGTTTTGACTCCAAATATCCCCACAAATGTTCAATAATATTTAAATCAGGTGATTGAGGAGGCCAATCAAGATGACCTACTTCCCCCTCATGCTCTGCAAACCATTCTTGCACGATTTTAGCAGTGTGGATAGGAGCATTGTCGTCTTGATAAAGTGGGCATTCTCCTTGAAATGAAGTCTGGACAAATGGATGCACCTGATCCCGCAGGATATTGACATAGTGGGCAGCTTTAACCTTGCCATGCAGAGTAACAAGTGGCCCAAGACCATGCCAAGATATCGCCCCCCATACCATAAGGGATCCACCTCCATGCTTAACAGTCGGCACGATGCATTCAGGAGCAAATGCTTCTTTGGGCGTTCTCCACACATAAACGCGTCCGGTGGTTTGGAATAGGGTGAATGTCGATTCATCCGACCAGATGACTTGTTGCCACTGTTGTGGGGTCCACTGTCTGTGTGTTCTACACCACTAGCGTCGCTGTAAAGCATGACGTGTTGTTACCAATGGTTTACGAATTCCAACTCTTCAATACAAGTTCGAAGCATGAAGTTCCTTTTGGACGGTTCTTGCTTAAATAGGGTTACGAAGATGACTATTCACCTCAGACGTTATCTGGGATAGCGATTGCTTATGCTTTCGGGCCACTATGCGGATTAAGACTCTTTTATCCCTGTCGGTAAGCTGTCTTTTCCGTCCACTGTTGTGCTTACTAGACGTCACATTCCCGCATTTCTTGTATGCTGTCATAACGGCAGATACAGTACTCCTTGCACACCCCAAATAAATGGCTGTTTCCGTCACCGAGCAACCAGCGCACCTCATTCCAACAATCATACCTTTTTGAACTCTGACAGGTCCGTCATTATTGTGTTTTTCAGAAATTACGATTGACGCGTGCAACACCTATCGCAGCTGTTGAGCGACTGATACTTTACCTTTCGAATCCGCTAGGCGGCGGACTGCAACGCTAACTGACATGCGCGTTGTGCGTCTTTGAAATGGGCCATGCCTTTTTCACGGGTGTTCGTATTATTTTGTCACCCATCTGTAAGTGAATACACGTTAGAATTCTTTACATTCTTGAATGCTAGAGGCAAGAAAGAATTGATTGAATTGTGTATGAAAGGATTAATTGCTTCAAGTTATGAATGTCCTAAATGTAATGAGCAAATGGGATTAAATGAACGAAAGAGTGTTGTTTTGGATGGATTTGAATGGAGATGTCGAAAAAAGGTGTGAATACGCATGATGTTTGCAGAAGTATAAGAAAGAATTCGTGGTTTTCCAATAGTAAGTTAATCGGCAATAAAACGTTTTCTCCGTAATCACACCAGCCACGCAGAAGGCATGTTCGACCATTACCTCGCTGAGTATTTATGGCGGCGCTCTCGCGATCACTCACTCAGCGACGAGACTTTCCAGAATTTTTTAAAAGCAGTTGTTACACTTTACCCTCCACTTGGGAAGGATCAACAATAAGAAAGTAAGTGCTGTTGTTATATTTTTTATCTTAAATGTTAAATTTCTGTATTGTTTACATGTATTTTCATTGCGCATCCATCTTATACTGCTATATTTACTTGTCACCGTTGTCGGGTTTGCTTGGCGCCATTTCGTTTTCGCTTGGCGCTTTTTCCGGTTTGGCGCCAAGAGTGGGGCTCTCCTAGGAGTTTACCTATATGGCAGCACTGGTTCTGTAATGAGTATTTTAGCAGGGAAGGCGAATAGTTTTGTAGCAGATATTGCGTTTTCAGCGGATTGCAAAGATTATCATATTTATCCCAAAAAAATAGTTAATGTCAAAATTTAAGTGTCTTATGTTTTTGTATGTTTATGGAGACCTTAGAAAACAATTTGACTATTTATTTTAAGTCAACGGTATAGTGGGGAACAGTGGAGTATCTTTAATTAATTTATTAGCTCTAACGGATTAAATTTCCCTAAGTGGAGTATTTTGTTTATGTATGTCCCTTAATTTTCAATGTAGTGACCTAAAAAAATAGTGCATGAAAAAAATTGCTATAAATCATAATGCGGTAGATAAAGCATTAACGTGCATCGCTCTTTTACACGCGGGTTTTACAAAGCTGCAATAAAGTTTGAGAATTGAAAATAGCTAGACATTTGCCAACTTGACTCTATCGTCAACATTTCGCTATATTTTTCATTGAATCGCCATTGTTATTTAAGAAACGGCGTTGCTTGCGAATATTACAATTTTAACATAAAATAAATTCAACAGAAAGTAATATTAATGTGTGACACTTTCAGATATAAATTACTTACAATATTTTAAGAGTCACAAAACTTTTAAGAATGTGTTACTTTTGCTGAGCAGAGATCAGCTTAGGGAGGTATTTTCAAAAATTGACCCTCAAGAGTGTTACGGGGAGTTATAAATATAAAAATCATCAGCAGCTATCAGATATTAGATCTACAGACTTAAAATTTAACAAAGGTATTTTTTTCTTTTTCTTCAGCTGAGATAAGCGAAAAGCTTTTTTTGTTTAATTTTCAATTCACTCTAAATTAACTCATTAAATACTTCTTTATCCTTCAATCTGTGTTGTTTAATTTTTCAGTTCACCCATGCGAAGAACGGGTATACCAGCTGGTATATTATAAACGCGAAAATTTGTGAGGATGTTTGGCCGTTTTCCACGCAAAAACAATTGAATGGAATTTAATGAAACTTTACAATAATATGGCTTATAAATCAGAATAACACAAGCTATAATTTATAAAGATATTGTGTGGAAGTTTTCGAAATATAATGACAATTGTCAAGAAAGTAGGAAAAAATTCTGCCATTTGCAAAAAAGCCAGTGACAGCATTCATCTATCTTTTTTATCCCTTTTATTTTGTCTACGCCATGCCTCAGGGCGCTCTCGTTTTTAATTTATTCCATTCATCAGTGTAATCACTATTTTTTTTATTTCATAATAATACTAGATTTCGAAGGGAGAGGTGGTGGCGAGATTTAAACATTAAATAAAAACAACAAAAGGTAATATTAATGTATTACACTTCCTGATATAAATTATTTACACTATTTTAAGCGTTCATTACACAAAATTTGTAACAATGACAGTAAAAGGAAAAATTATGAAATTAAAAAAAAATATCGAAATGTTTCTATCGGTTAGTTTTTTTTTCCTTTTGAATGTTTTTTTTTTCAGTACATGTAAATATATATCTACGCTTTCCCCCATACTGTTTTTTTATAACTTAGATTTATATATGTATATTTATATGTTAAAAAAAAGCAATTGTTTCAATAACTATCTGTAAATTTTTCTTTTATTTATTACTTAAAGAAAATGGATTTTAATATATGTATATTTATATATGTTTTTAAAAGAATTATTTCTATTATTACATTACTAAATTAATTATTTGTTAATTAAAAAGTACATCATCCCTAATTAAAAAGTACATCATCTATTATTTTGGATAAAAATATATTTCAGAGATATATTTTTAAGCTAACTGTACATAATGATTCATTGATGCATGAAAATCTTAAATTTATTATATTATTTTAGTTTCTTAGGTACTAACTACAGTGGGTGATCGGTTAACGAACATGATTCGTTCCAAGTCTATGTTCGCTATCCGAATTGTTCGTTAACCGATCATCGATTCACCATAGACTTCTATGTGAAATCAATTCGTTCTGGAGATCCTAAAAATAAAATTTTATATAATGTATAATTTCTTTGTAAGTTTTTTTAAAAAAATAATACAGACATAGTCTTGCATATTAATCAGTCCTTTTCACTTTTTTGCTTAAGGGGCGTTGAAGAACATGTCCAATGTCAGTTGCTTTTCTCTCTTTTTCAGGATTTTCAGGAAGTAATTAATAGCATTGTTGTTGTAAAGATTCGCAACCCTACTGACATCAGCTGGGTTAAGGTGCCATTCTAAGACCATTGCTCTGACAGCCTCCCACTTTTTCAACAAATCTTTAATGGCAGATGTTGGCATTGGTCCTCTTTCATCTTCCTCTTGTTCAGAAGGAAGCATATTTCGTTGTGTTTCTTGGTGTTCATTCAAAATTTCTTGGAGTTCTTCTATCCTCAGTTAATTTTCATGTCCCATTATGAGCTCTTCTATGTCATCCTCATTCACCTCCAATTCCAGATCTCTAGCAGTTGTCAAAATTTCATCCATAATTTAAGGGGTGTCTCCTTGATCACCTCCGAGTATGTGTTCGTTGTCCAAACACAAAATCTTTCTTGAAAGTGTTTGTTATCCGAACACGAAAATCTTTCGTGAAAGTGTTCGTTAACTAATCACCCACTATATTTTTTAAAAAAATGATGGCATATTTTGTTTTACTCTTTGCATTAGAATCGTTTTCTTTTTGTTGCTTCATATTAATAATTTTTTTAACTAATGCAATATAGTTTTTTAAAAGTCATACATTGAAATTTGAAGATATATTTTATCTGTGAGGGGATGGGAAGAGGCAACAGTAATTTAACACTAAAAAAACCCGTGTTATGCCGGGATAGAGCAACACCTCCTAGATTGGCTAGAGGGAGGAGGTGGGGGAACCTGTCTTAAATTGAAAATATGTGGAACAAATTTCGAAAAAGAGAAATTTAATGAAATAATTTTAGATATCACTCACATTGCGCGCCTACAAACACACACACACATAATTGCTGGCGTCACGAGGGAAAGAAAAAGCCCGTGCAAAGCCGGGCCAAGCAGCTAGTACAATCTTATTTGGGAATTAACCTAGATTCCGTGAAACACATTTTGAAGACCTCTGCTATATTGCACATAGTGTAAGTAATGTTTTTTTTTTATCTTCATACATTATTCCTTTTTTCGGGACTCTAATTTCTTTTTCTGTTTATCCCAGATTATAAGTCTTAAGGCATGGGCCAACTGATACTGGGCCCAAGGCCTTGTTCTCGGTGGGGGCCTCCTTTCATTCTAGACTCAGTCGTAAAATTTCATGAACCGGTTCATTTTATTCGTCAGATATTATTCCCGCACTTATGCTTCGTAAAACAAGGAATTTCATATTGCATGTCAACTGGCAAAAATGGTAAGACTGTATAATTATGTTATAACATTTGTCCGCTCGTGCTTAGGCCTAGGCCTAATACCGTAAACAATCATATTACTCATCTAGTTAAATGCTGCCATTGGTCGAGCCTTTTTGTGCCAACGTTTTTTGGGATTGTAAATCCTGCTCATTCATTTATATCGAATTACCGTTTGAACGAACGAGTATTTGACAATGTATGCAATATACTGTCTTCTTTTAAAGATCTCAGGTAGAGACTATTTTTGCATAGAGGCCCAGGGCTTCAAAAATTCTGAAGATTTCTCTGGTCCCAGGTCCTCAAAGAGACTTAAAACCTTACTGTATGCCAGTATTTTTTACTGAGACCTTAATCTAGTTTTTTTTTTTTTTTAAAAAAAGAAAAACTATAATCACGATCCCAAATGGGATAGATAGTGTGACTTGCACCTGGGGTCGCCAAAAGTTTCAGGATTTTTTTATGTACATTAAAAAAAATATATTGTCTGTGCGATAGAAGTGAGAACTTCTGATTTATTCTGAAGAAGAGAACCCTATTGTTCAGACAGTTCGTTTCCATTTACGACATTTTCGCATTTAATTTTTTAGTGCCCATTCATAGGATGCTAGTGTTTATTTTATCCATTATCTTAAAAGGCAATTTTTTCATAAATATGCATTCTAAAATATTTATAATTGAGTATATACAATTTAAATGTCAGTTAATCAAACTTATTTAAATATAAATTGCTTATGAGGATTATATTTATATAATATGTATATTTATATGGTAATTATATATATATAATGTAGTATAGCAACAATGTCAACGCTCATGATAACTGATCAGGTTGGCAATCCTAATTTCCCTTGTGTCGTGCGTGCTGAATGGACTAAATTCATGACAGTCACATGATAAAGGCAAACATGTGTTCGACATTGAATTCAAAACTTTTTTTATTATTTTTTTTTATTTATCCAACGCCCGTGCTTGGCTTCTTGTCCATAAAATTCAAAATTGACATTAAACTAACTGGTACTTTTTATTCTATTCATAAAACTTGGATAAAATTTCAAATTTCATAATTTGGTAAAAATGTTCAACTGTTATAAAAAAAAACTTCAACAAAAAAATTTTTAAAATTTAAAAAAAAAATCTTGTTTTATATATATGTATTTGTAAATAACGTGACAAATATTACTTAAAAAAAAGTTTTTATAAGAAACGTAATTTTGCAACAACGAAGTGTATGATATGATTAGCTGAAAATAGATGATTGCATTTATCATGACTGACGTCACATAAGTTTTTGAACTAATTGGCAAGAAACACGAGGTTGACGTTTTCATATGTGACTATGAAATCAGATGAATTTAATCCATTGGCAACATGTGCTTGCTTTCATATAATGTCGCCAATAGCGTTGTGTTAATAAGTAAGTACCGTTTATACAATTTATATAATCCCATATACTATTTATGGGTAGGAAAACTTCAGCACTGAGAGCCATTTACTTTTTATTTTTTATATTTAGGTCTAATTTCAAGAAAAGGAGAAAGAGTGTCAGCGATCCTTCCCTTCATCATGCAACTGCCACACATTTTCACGTCGTTACGTCAGATGTCTTTGTGTAACATCGCACTTCAAGTGTTCAACGACCCTGATGTGATACATTTCAAGAATACCCACAGTATTCATTCCTGCATTTGGTCCAGTGAGGAAATTGAATCTTTGCTTGGGAAAGAACCTGCCACATTGCTCAACCATGCACAAGTGCGTGAAATTTTGGAAAAGGGAACAAAACCAACTCTCTCAGATAAAGACAAGCATAACTTCACCCGCCAAGGCAAGGATCACTCCATATCCAATAAAGAGTTTGAGAGTCTTGTAGATAGAAAATTATCCACTCTTTCATTGCCCTATATGTTTAAAAAAGAAGTAACTGATTTAGTTAGACTCGCTTTCATTGAACGTTACAAGTGGTTGCAAAACCACGAAACAATAACTAATTTTAACTGGAACTTGCTGTGTTCAACCAGGAACTTCCATTGGACTCAAGATAATAAAATCGATAGAGGCAAGACCGCTAAAGCCATAATTGCTGATAAGATAGATATCAGAAATCGTTTTATGCTAGCATCCCACTACTGTTTTGAAGAGCATGTTTTATTGATTTGGGAAAAATTGAACGATGTTGAAAAGTATTTTTTCGGTTACTACAGTTTTTATATTGCGGAGTTGTGGGCCAACTGGGCAAGAAATAGGGTGGAGTTAGACTGGGACAAAATTGCTCAAAACAGCCATGTTGGTCTTCAGACATATTTTCCTAAGCTAAAGCAAGAGAAAAGACTCCAGCATTTGATGCGCTGTGACCATGGAATGTGGAACGACTATCATGAACTACAATTTTGCCTTTCAATCTTAGACCAGAATGAGCAAGACGAAATTTTAACAAAGTGTCCTCTTCAAATTTTAGAAGTGTTTTTAGACGACTGGTCGGTACAAGCAAAACTTTTAGATGACGTTGAGCTTTTATGGCCATATTTATCAGAAGCGAATATTTGTGACTTTTTGTTTTCAATTCTTTCCCGAAAACGTATGTGGAAGGTAATTGGTTATGATTACGTCACTCTTGTTAAAAAACTCTGGAAAAGACTCCCTTTGAGATATAAAAAATACATAGAGAGAGATACTACATGTAATACTTTAAGGTTAGTTCTGGAATATGACGGATCTTGTCCTTGTCCGCATGAGTTGCGTGTGCATAGTAATGATAATATTTTTGTAGCATTGCACACAGGAAGTACTGTGCATGTTATTTGCAAGTACAAGCGTGATTTTAGCAATTTTATTTCTTCTTTATATGAAGTCACTGATGTATACGGTAGTATAAAAATGATGTGTTTCTTTGAAGGTTAAAGAAATACTCACATTTTTTTATTTCATAAAATGATATTTTAATGATAAGAATTTTGAATTATAATGTTTGTATTCATTAATATATCTATAAATTTTGTATTAAAATGAGATATAGTGGTATGATATTTTAACCAACTGTTTGAAACTGTGCTTTTTTTTTAGTTATTCAAAGTATCCCACGATTGTTTAATTGGAATGAAAGTTATTCTGATGATAAGTTTAAAACTAAAATTACTCTTAAAACATCCGGGAATGCTCAATTCCATAAAATAGAATAGTCAAAAAGAAATCGCATTCTCAAAAATTAGGTCTTCACGGGTTGGATTTGAACCCACGCCTGTAGCACACACACAAATTTTTCAGGGTGGAGGGGTCTGGGTTCCACCATTCTTTTATCATGCTCCCTTTGATTTTGTGGATTTTTAAGAACAATAAACAGTTAAAAACTAATTAATGAATAAATAATTAGTAAAATTAGTCATTAATAACAAATATTTAATTAAATTTTACATACAAATATACTTAGAATTTTAATCAATCGGAAAAAATATCAAGGGCTTTAGGGGGTGGTCCGGTCCCTCTAGGTCCCCCCTTTGTGTGCACCACTGACCAATGCCCTTATGAATAGATGTCCAATGCGCTATCCATTTCGCTACAGGGACACAAGCGATTTATATATATAATCCAAAATATATAAATACACATATAGCTATAGAACCTAAGATAACTATACTAGATAGGAAATAATAGACACAATAGTACAATAACAAATTATATATGGTGTTGGACTATAATTTTGTTTGTTACTATCTATTCATTTTTTAATTTAATGACATAATATTTAAAAAAAACTGCATTAAGTGTCATCCAATACAAGTTTTAAAAAAATGTATTTGAACTTGAATGGATGAATAGAAAGTATTTTATTATCGATTGGAGATTTGAACAAGATATATAAATAAATATGTATAGGGAAGAGTGACGTAATGAGAGGTTGATTCATGTGATGTCACGATCACGTGTTGAGGAGGGCACGTGAATATGTTTTGGTTTGTTTCCTGCTTAACTCTAACCCAACACTTCTTTTGTGTACTATTTTTCTCTTGCTCTTTTACATTACAACTCGATTACAGTAAAAGATCAGATGATTGTATTGGAAAAATCTTTTTTTAATATCCTGGTAAAAAAATTGGAGTGTTTAGTTAACATGATGAAGCTTAAGGATTTTAAACCATCTCACTTATGCTCTGACCACTTTGAATAAGCTTGTTTTCAATACCAAACATTTAGAAATCTTCACCAACTCCATTCCTACTATTTTTGTGTTCACAAAAGAAACTTCTGCTAAAAGGAATTTTGATAGATATCTACAGGAATGTAAATATTTTTTGTAAAGTAAAAAAGTAAGTAAAACAATTAAGCAACATTTTTAAAACCTTTATTCGCAGCACCTTTTTAGTAAAAAGATATTATTTATCGATAATTTCATTCTAAATGTGGTAAGAAATAAAGGCATTAAAATTTTTTAATTAAATTGTGAATATTATACAGTCGCCAACGTTCAAGACAACTCACCACTTTGGCAATCCCAACTTTGTATGCGTTGAATTAGCACTCATTTGCTTCATTTTGTATAATGTCGCCAATAGGTTGCAATAATACATAAGTACCTTTAATTCTGTACATTACTATAACATTAGACTGGCCACAAGACCAATTTGGCGTGATTTTAAAATCATGCCAAAAATGAGTAGCCTACAATATGAAATTATTATGAGTATTATCTTGGCCTGTTTTATCTTTCCCTCCACTAATCCTTAATTAATTCAATATATAATTTTTGTTTTTTTATATTTTAGTACTTACATTTTTTTTTGGCGATTATGTGCTGCAAATATTTTTTTACACATTGCGATGTCTTTGGCAAAATTAATCAGTGGTATTTTCCTTAAATATGTTTTTTATCTGTTTTTGACAATTTTTAAAAATTTGTTTGTTGTCTGTCTGAAAGGCAAATAGCAAACTAAATATTTTACAGTATATATATTATGTTTGTACGAAAATGTTTATACTGATTTAATCAAAATATTGAACCTTCTTTTATTTTTGATATCTTTTAAGATTTAATTTTATGTTATAACTAGCTATACTTAGCTAAACGTTGCTGTGGCTCAGTCAGCTTTAAAAGACTGGTACACCATAAAATATACCATAAAGCTTACAAAAGTAATACACAAGAATTCAAACAAATCTATATTCATATCTATATATACATAAGATGCATTTGTTTGTCTGTCTGTTTCTTTATAACTCAAGATCCAGACAACCAAATAACATGAAATTTGGTACACATTCATAAAATTACATGGGGAAGGTTCTTAAACAGATTTCGTTCCATCCCAACCTCACTCTGGCCTCCTCCAGCCGAAAAGAGTGCTCCGTGTGCATGTTCTGAGCCATGGGTTCATTTTAGAGAAAAATTTACTAAACAAAAGCGGTAAGTAATTTGCAATACTTCTTTGTTATATTTACTTTACTGCAACAAATATCACATTACTTACTACATTCCATTCCTTCAATCATAGGAATGCATTGTCATTTTTTGCTACAGTCATGCCTCTGAGAAAAAGGGGGAGAGTATAGACTTGCAGACACCATGCTTTTCTCATGGGCAGTTGTATGTGGCCTGCTCTAGAGTGGGCAGACAGGAAAATCTTTTTGTACACACTCCAAATGGAACTTCCAAAAATGTTGTCTATCACATTGCTTTAAGATAAATGTACCCTTTTATTGCATTCAAATAAACAGTTTTGTAAGCTTCTACAGAAAACGTTATTTAAACCCGGGCAAAGCCGGGTATTTGCAGCTAGTATATATATATATATAATCGTAGAAATTGAAAATAAATCGATAATGAGAAAGTCGGAGGTAATGCTCAGCTGTTAATAGTAAATTTTATTATCAAGGATTTGAAATTTGCTATAAGTATGGGGAACGTTTTCTTGCTCACGATCCTGACATAGAGCATGCATTATAATTTCAAAGTAATCATAAGCTTTGTGTAGCAGGATATCAAGAACTATTATATGCAACTTGAGAAACCGAAGAAAAAAATAGCGGTTAACAACCCAAAACCTACAGTTTTTCGAGACATATCTGACACACCTACTGATGATAGTATTTTTGATCCAGATCCTAATAAACATGCTCGCCTGTCATCAATTAGCAATTAATAGCTGTTAGTAGTTTTATTCTTAACTTCAGTTTGAATTTTTATATGCTGTATGTACTTAAAGACTAAATTTTCACCTTAAACCAATTATAATTTTTTGTATTAAAAATGAATCGTAATAAAATGGTTTTATTATGACTTTGTTGCTCGATTTTATGAGAAAATATTTAGAGATTTTTCATCTTACACTAGCTCTTAAAGTTGTGGAACATATTCTCATTGTGGATTTTTTGCACGGTTTTCTGAAGAATGTATCTACACCGTGTAAAATAGGTGTTGGGTGTATGATACACATTCAATTAAATTTGTTTACAATAGTTTGGACAATATTCCCACTATAAAAAGAAATTTTATGCGTTACTCTAATCTCTCGCCTCAATAAGTATCTGCATTCAGAATTTTTAATTATAGTTTATTTCCATGAGCATATTGAATATGGGTTGAAAAAAATAGAATCGTTAGAAATAAATTCAATATTTTTCAAAGAAAGTGTTAAAATATAAACGATAAATAATTCAAAGTATGCAGAAAAGCATTCGATAATCTTAAACACAATTCTAAATCAATGATAAAATTCATCTAACGTAATCAAAAAGAAATATAGGAAATTTATCTTATATGTACCTCGTCTTTTAAATATTTAATGCAAAACAAACTCATAAAGTAATAAATTATAGTGACACGAATATGAAGTTGTAAACAAATTGATGATTCACACAAAATGTGGAATTTCTTCTTTAATGGATGCTATAGCAAGAAAGAATATACATGACTCAATTAAAATTTCCTTTTTGAGTCTTATCCAAGTAACCGTAATCCTTCCCTTTTCTTTTTTCTAAAAAAAAAAAAAAGTTGAATTCTCCATGGAAACAATTAATTTTAATCACATAAAGAAATGATGGTTTTGACAAGAAAAACGATTACCTACGTCTCGATGTTCCACGCAATCAAAAACAATAATTACCTTACCGTGTTTCTGAAATAATGATGAATATTTAACTTTACTCCAGAGTCGTTACTTATTCTTTTTCCTCGATCATCTTCTTAGGAAAGAAAATTAATTTAGAACGTTACTCGATTTTTATAAATGATGTAACTTCCCGAGTACTTTTCGTTTTCCGAATGGTTTAATAACCACGAACTGTTCTAGAAGAATTTTTCTGATACGTCAAAGATTGTATTAACCAAGAAAAAGATGATATTTATGAACCTATTTGTTTTCATATGCGGTCATGCATAAGATATTTAAACAATTCTCCCTAAGTGGTGGTGGTAAATTATTACAATGTATAAAATTCGATTCTTTAGAAACTTAAAGATAAAACCAAGTTTTAATTTATAAGAAATTCTGAAATTCAATCACACTTTCAATTAATTTGCGGAGAGTGAATAAAATGGCAGTGAATGATTTATGAGCTTGTAAATAAATTTCTTCCATTTTTAGCATTACATTTTAACCCTTTTGTTATCAATGTTCTCGTCCTGGAGGCTCTCTGGCTCACGTTTTTACAAGACAGGATCAAACTCTTCTAGCCCGCTTTCGAAGTGGCCATATCAAATCAATGAAATTTCCCGAAGAACGCAAGAGCTTTGAAATGTGTACGAACTGTCAGTGGCGTAATGGAGAACATTTGGGCCCCCTGCAAAGTCAGGTTTTGGGCCCCCACGTTGAACTTTACACTTGTGTCAGTCAGGCTTTGGGCCCCTTAGAACCTTGCCCCCTCCCCGCGGTGCGGGGGTGTACGTTACGCGACTGTGAACTATTCTTCTGAGCCGGCCACGCCTGCTCACATTCTCGAGTGGCCAGGGCTCACCAAGCAGGACTTAGCAGACGTTCCATTGCTGGTTTTGGACTTTCTGAAAGTGTATGATGTCATGGACCTGGTCTAGCACTGCTGACCAATGGGGGCGTGCAACAACAACAACCCTTTTGTGGGCATTGGGAAGATTACTTCCCATTTACATGATCTTACAAAATACACTTGTGGGAAACGCAAAACCCGTTGTAGTATATTGGCTTTTCTATTATAACCATGGGAAGACTAATTCTCGCTTTACTTTTGTGCTACTGTGCATAATCCAGCGATTATGACATCTGTAAATCGGACAAAAAAAGATGGTGCTAAAGAAGAAGTACCTTGACCGAAAGCTGTCACTGTCACCACGAAAGATGTCAAAGCACCACGATGTCATGGTAGGGGTTGATCGCTTCGATCAAAGAAAAAAAAGATACCAAATAAGCTCAGTAACAAGGTGGCATCCTGTCTTTTATTTTTTTTATGGAACTTGCCATCATAAATAGTTTCATACTGTGGCAAGTGAATAAAAAAATTTTAGACCAACTAACACTCAGTATAGCATTAGCCCAGTGCTTCTCAAACTTTCAATACTGGCGCCCCCCTTTTCGATCACAATTTTTTTCGCGCCCCCCTTATACATTAATAATGTACTGAATGCAATAATAATGCACTTTGACGCTAAAGTTACAATAGGCGATCTTAATTATAAACCATACAAATTAGTAACATAAGTATTAAAAATTTTGTATACTACTTTTAAGCAAAATAAATAAAATAATAGGATAATTATTATGTTATTTTTCCTTTCTCTAATTTTTAAATTGAACATATTGCAAATTGCGGTAGCTGCTTAGATGACAAAATATAGATATCTGCTAAATATAGAAAAAGAATTCAGAGGGTCAGTTTCTAATAATAATCTTTCCTTATCAAAACTTTGCTTTCCAAGTCAAGCTCATGGACGTCATTAATACTTATTAAAATTGTTCTTAATTTAGTATTAATTAATTAGTTATAAAATATTCTGTGCAGCACTGATACATTAAAAGTATAACGGCTGAAGTGCCCGCTCTTTGCACGATTTCATTTATAAGAAAATAAAACATTATTGATATAATAGCTGAATTGTAAGGAAAGCAAAGCCAAGTGCTCGACTATGTTTACAAAAACGTAAAATGATTTTTTTTAAAATCGTTGCTCAAATTATAATTAGTTTTAAGCGAATTGTAATTTTAAGCCTCACAGAATTAGCATTTATAATTGATGTTAAACACACAGGAATTTTTCAAGGGGGCGTCCGGGGTCGAAAGTTCACCAATCTTGTATCAGGTTCCTTTTGATTTTGTCGATTTTCGGGAACAAAACACAGAAAAAACTAATTCTTGAATAAATAATTAGCATTAATTAATAAAATTAATCATTAATAACAAATAATTAACTAAATTTTGCGTACTATAAACTTAGAATTATAATAAATCGGAAAAAAATCAAGGGCTTTGGGGGGGTCCGCCCCCCTCCTTGTGTGCGCCACTGATGTTAAATAATGATCAATAATATAAAATATCGATGAAGAATATTTGTATTATTTTTAATATTTAAAGCGAAAAGGCCAACATGTTTTAACCCGGGAGCAGGCGCGCACTCGATACGGTCGGGGTTATTGAGTCACCCCAATCTTTTTTTTTTATAATTATTTTATTGCACACGATACAAATCATGATTCAAGTGAATAATTTAACTAAGAGAAAGTTTACTTACCTACTTTCAAGGACTTTTCAATTTTTCTTTGGTAATAAATAAACAGTTTTGCCTGAATTAACAATTTCGTAATCTGTGTGTCCCGCGCGACCACTTCCGGGTAAAAAGTATATTCATTATGATAATATGTATGTTACTGCTAAAAAAATTGTGTGAAACGTTTTTCGTTATGCTTTATAAATTGAGAATATTTATAAAAATATGTCTTGGCCAAGTAATCTTTCATGTGCTTGTGTGTGTGTGTGTGCTCTCTCCGTGGTTTTCCAAATATCATAAAACTCTTTTGCATGTAAATCGACGCTGGTTTGACTTAAAAGATTAATCAATTCACTAAACCCAATTTCAATTACCCAGGTTCTACAGATACGTCACATCGCATTATAGCTTAAGTTAAAACACTAAATCTCTAAAGACAATTAAACAGTACACTAAATTAAAGGCCGGTTCTTTAAAGTAACAATTAATTTATTAAACAAGATTAAAATTAAGTGACACATAACTGAATACTACTTAGCTTTTGAAGGAGGGGGTTGACCTCGGGTAGCAAGTGCGCTTCCCGGCTGTGGAGGGTTTTTCTGGCAGACGAAGAAGGAGTAAAAAGCCCCGAGAATTCGCGCGCCCACCCTTAAATAGGTTGACCACACCACACATAAAATCATCCGCTTCAAAGTTCTGGCGGTAAATTTTACAATTCCGATTGGCCAACAAGCTGTGCAAGGATACAGCTTCGCCCGCCATAGAGTCCGTTGACCTGAGGCACCCCCACATTCCTTAGAAAATCCGTTTCCTGTAAACAGGGCAAATGTACAAACTGCCGTTGTAACTTGGGGACCGGCGACCTCCCATCACTCCTCCCCACTTTCAGATTGACAAAACTAGAAATAAAGAAACACACAAAAAAATCATTCATGAAAATGTAAATATAATAGATGCAATAGCAACCATAGTTCAAACAGTCCCGTCGTCCCTCGTCAAACTCCTGGTCAAGAACGAATGTCCACTTCTTGAAGAATGATAACTGAAACATCCAATCTTACTGAAGACTCCTGAGGCTGTGTGAAGCATAACGTCACATGTAATTCTGTAACTGCAACCATGACAACAGTTCAACAGTCCCGTCATCAAACTCCAGGTCAAGAACGACTGTCCACTGAAGCATAACGTCACAGTCCTCAGCACTATAGAGACGTAGTTGTTCTATGCAGTAAATCTCGTTAAATGAAGAACCGGTGGGTCTGAAATCCCGCGGGTTGCTCCTCCAGTGGTGCAACGGCCAGGTGGAACATTGAATCACAGTCTCAACATTTTGTAGGATACTATCTCGTGGAGCAATCAAGACCCGATGCACAGTAAGTGCGGATGGCATAATGTCCTGAAACAGAGAAAAAAAACAGGAACACTCTCGTAGGAGAGCCAGCATCAGTAGAGTATGTAAAATAGGGAGAATAAATTTTCCACTCTTCCACAGGGCTTTCAGATACCCGAGGTCCCCATCTCGTCCTCCCATCACTCAATATAAAAAAAAATTCAAGAAGCACTGTCTAAAAAATTCTATTTTGCACACACACAAAAAACCAACAAGAAAATTGCATTTTAACCCTAATTCCTTAAACGTTGCGAAAAGGTAGAGAAAAACAAATTAACTACTAACAACTACAATTAAATTCATGTACGGAAAAAAAAAATTTGCCGAATGGGATATGGGTCACCAAACAATTCACAAGGACAACATATATAAAATAACAAATAGAAATAATCGAATAATCACAAAGAAACATGTGCCACTAAATAATAAAAAAAAAAATGAGACGAGTAACGCATAGTAAACTCAAAAATTGCATATATAACAGCTTCGCTACTCACAATAACCACGCATATGCGCATCGAAAAAAAAACTTTGTGATAAGAAATAAGTACTAGTGAAAACATATATAATCAATACAAACATGACACCCAGAAACAGACACCTCATAATCGTTTAACATCGAAATCCTGACACGAGTAATGTGAAGTGAATGTCCCAGACCACCAAACAAAATTACAATTTTAACCCTCAACAGTACTCAAAGTATAAGAAATTGCAGTGGTTCACCAAGAGCATCGATAACAATCTTTCGTAAAAAAAAAGTTAATTTAAAGTGAAAAATTAGAAATTGAAACGATTGGTGTGCATAGGTGAGAAAAAAAATGTATATATATAACCTCAGTGAATGCTTAATAGCCTAAGAAATTTTTAAAAATTCACTACAAGCATTGGTTACAATTGAAAGTTAAAAAAAAATTAAACGTAATTTAATTCAGATTTGCAAATTAAAATCTATAAATTGAAGCGAATAGTGTAAACGGTGAAAAAAAATTTATAACCTCTAAGAATGCTTAGTAGCCTAAGGAATTTAAAAAATTCACTACGAGCATTGATTACAATTTGAAATTAAGAAAAAAATTTACTGTAATATTAAATTTAGAATTGCAAACTATGAGTGCGCATGTGATCAGTATGCACCCCCAATGTGTACAAAGGCAAAACAAAACATCCCATTTCCTGCGATAGGACGATCGCCGGCAACCGCCAACACAAGAAACAGAATGCAGAATTAAGACTAAAAAAAAATTTTGCAAATCCGATTGTAAAAAAAAATTAACTATATTGATTAATGCTTTTAAAATAAATTTGAGAGGGAAAAAAAATTTCTTCCACATTCAATACATTCGAATTTCCATTTGAGAATTGAATTCCAGAAATCACAAGTGCAGTTGAAAATTTCAGAAAAAAAAATTAAAAACATAAAATTGATATGCAACCCAAGTCATATGAGGCGACACATACAGAGTAAAGTAATTTAACTGAAAGAAAATTATTGCAAGTGCTACACATAATTAAACATAAATTCCAAGATAAAAAAATATCGCTTAACTAATCAACAACTTTTAACAATCTATGTAATACAATGTATCAAGTCCAGATAATATATCTTAACAATCTATGTAATACAATGTATCAAGTCCAGATAATATAAAAAACTCAAAATGTTTCACTATACGCGCAACAAATATACAAACACGAGAAAAAAAACACAAGATCCTCGATTTACAACAATACCGCCAACTCAATTCATCGAAAATCCTCTAATTAATAACTCAAATATAAGTCTATAACAAAAACCTAAAATTCTCAGTAACCTTAAAATGATTCCTCGATAATCCAAAAATGCCTTTACCTCAGATCGTTCACATCTTATTCCTTAATAACACTAACTAAACTTATCTGCACCTTCCAAATAATTAATCGACTTCTCTACAAAGCAATAACTAAAACCCATCTTTGCTCATTAACTTATTTACAAAAATCTCGCATAATCCTCAACTCGAACTTTCCTAAATGCATCTCAAAACATTATTAAATATACCGCACAATCATTAACTCAACTTATCTATGTTCATCAACTTAATTACTCGAAATCGTACAAAATCCTTATAACTCAAATTACCTTCTCTACATCAAACAACTTTATCAAATAAACCATGTGACTTTCTTTTTAACTCAATTATCCATTTCCATAAAAACAACTATCGAATAAACGTACTTTGAACAAACTTATATATCTCCATGAAAAAAAAACTTTCAATTCTTCAACAAATTCATCAGTGCAAACTTTATCTATCTCCTTCAAATAACTTTCTCAAATATTCCACGAAATCCCTAACTCAACTTATCCAACTCCTTTAACAATTAATAAAACAAAAAAAAATTCACACCCAAACCTCTTCCAACATTTTCAAACCAAAAAAAAAAATTATCAAACTCAATATCTAAAACAAACAATACTAAATCAAAATTCTCTTAGCCAAAACCAAACTCAAAGCTAACACAACTACGCGTACACAAAACATAAAATTTAACAATACCATTATCTGACCAAAAACTTATTTCCAAATAACAATGCAAAACTACAATTAAAATCCAAAACCATAAAAAAAATTAAATCAACCTCAACACTCAATTCAATAATCTACCCGAGCGCTACCATTAATCAAAACAAGTTAACCTAAATCAACAAAAATACTATATCAACATCAACCAAAACATTAAATTCCTAGTACAGTTTAGCACACAACCGAGACAGAATGATTGACTGCACATTCATTTAACCAAACCACAATTTAACTAGAGCCCTGAGTAAACAAAAAAAAATTCCAAATCTATAGCAAAACAAACAATACAAAAATTAAATGAGCATTGAAACACCTAACCGAAACACTAGAAAATTTTAAATTAAAGTTAGCAATCATATAACAGAACAAAACAACATGAGCAAAACAAAATTAAGTTTCAACATAATTTCTTAGGGAAAATATTCAAACAACCATCTCTATCCATATCTTAACAAGCATAAATTCCAATGATATCATCATTTAGTAATACGCAACCACTTAAACTTATAATACACCGACAAAACTTATCAATAAAATTGCTTCTGACAAAATACCGCTACCAAAAAAATTAACATTGTATGCAAACTCAAAATTTAACTAGAAAGTACACAGTTATACACAATCAAATCAGCATAAACTAAGTTATTCAATAAAGGAACCTTTTGTATGAAAAAAAAATTATTTAAAAATACTAGATCATAATCACAACACAAAATTATGTAATAAATGAAAAAATGTCAAATATGTATGCATAGTAACAACATTCAAATTTCATGACAGGTGTCCATGGACCCCAAAATTTGACTTTTGTCACAAACATGGCTTGAAGCTTAACATTTATAAAATTAAAATTGACGTGCATACATGAATCGCAAAGCAAAATTAAATAACAATCCTATTACAAACAACAAATTTTACATATTTCATAAAACACATAGCATCAAAAAAATATTTTATCTAGAGCTAAAATTGATATTAACCACATACAACATTATGTCCTTTAAGCATCAAATCAAAACATGAAACAAACTGCATAAAAAAAAATTTGAGCTAGAATTCATTAAAAAAAAAACTAAGTACAAAATTTTATCTCGCTAAAACATCAAACATGACATAAAACAAGTGCATAAAAAAATTCTGAGCTAAAAATTCATTAAATAACCAATTACAACATGTCTCACTTAAACATCAGAAAACGACATGACACAAGTTGCATAGTTATAAAAAAAAATTTTCAGCGGAAAGTATGCGAATTAAATGTAAGAGAAAAACCAAAATTTCAATATCGAGTAGCTCTGAGAGAAAAGTAACAAACAACAAAAAAAGGGGGGGGGAGAATGGCGACCCTATAGAGAAAAAGAGAGGCTGAATATCTGATCTCACAAAGCGCAGGAGTGAACCCACATCCAGTTCCATCCCTGGACCGCGGCAGGGGGTGAACAAAAATGCTCCGAGTAGGAGTGCGCCGGAATGACATGCGCAGAGATGGGACGTCCTCCCCTATCGGCCAAGAACGCCAAGACTCAAACCCCACACAACACTTCCAAATCAAATTTTAACAGAAACAAGGAGAGGGAAAAAAAATTACAACAAATAAAACGCATTTACGAAGTCCAATGCCCTAACATGCTCTACATGTCGACAAAAAAAATCGATATATAACCAATACTTATTCCCCAAACACAACATCGCTCCAACAATTAAACTCTCATCTCAACCAGAACAGCAGATTAACAAAAAAAAAAAAAAAGAATTGACAAACCTTAACATCTCAGAAAAAAAAAACTAAATTTCAAGCGCAAACATAATGAACACACGTAATAACCATTTCCGTCAAAACTTAACCTTTTCCTTAAACTTTAATAGCTCTAAATTCAAATATTGCACAAATGAACATTTAACCAATTTTTTTTTCTTAAAAACTACTAACCTTATCACTTCAATATCTCAAATTCCAAGTACTACAGCCATAAACACCTAATCAATTACTATCAAAATTTAACACAGTTAATTTCTCTAATTTAAACAGCGCAACATCTAACAAACTTTTATCGGAAATAACATCTTCATAACACTTAAATCGCTCAGAACAGTAAGCACAATCAATTAACTGAACCACTTCAAACATTCGTGCGAAAAAAAATTGTTAACTAGCAACGAAACACGTACTCCACATGACAATATACGCTCGAATTAATTAAACGGGAAAAAAAATTAGAACACACTAAAATGCACAATACAAACATATCAACACATAAGAAATTGAGATCATAGCTAGATTAGTTAAGATTATGAGAATACACACATACATATACTAACAAAGAGCATAAGAAAAAAAATACATTAACAACATCTCTAAGTATCTAAATAATAAAAAAAAATTACTACAAGAAAAAAAATTTCACAACTGGAATAGCACACATAAAAAAAAAATTTTCACATGTTTAACAGATTAAGTAGGACTATTATTCGGTGACCCATCAAGAAAAAAAAATTCACGACATCAAATGATGTAAAAGAAAAAAAAAATTCCGATGACTGGTCCGGCACCAAATGATGGTGCAAAGAAAAAAAAATTTAAAATCCTGTCACGGTACCAAATCATGGTACAAAGAAAAAAATTTTAATATCCTGGTCAATGGCACCAGATAATGCGACGCTGGTTTGACTTAAAAGATTAATCAATTCACTAAACCCAATTTCAATTACCCAGGTTCTACAGATACGTCACATCGCATTATAGCTTAAGTTAAAACACTAAACACTAAATCTCTAAAGACAATTAAACAGTACACTAAATTAAAGGCCGGTTCTTTAAAGTAACAATTAATTTATTAAACAATAAGATTAAAATTAAGTGACACATAACTGAATACTACTTAGCTTTTGAAGGAGGGAGAGAGCGACGGAGGGGGTTGACCTCGGGTAGCAAGTGCGCTTCCCGGCTGTGGAGGGTTTTTCTGGCAGACGAAGAAGGAGTAAAAAGCCCCGAGAATTCGCGCGCCCACCCTTAAATAGGTTGACCGCACCACACGGAAAATCATCCGCTTCAAAGTTCTGGCGGTAAATTTTACAATTCCGATTGGCCAACAAGCTGTGCAAGGATACAGCTTCGCCCGCCATAGAGTCCGTTGACCTGAGGCACCCCCACATTCCTTAGAAAATCCGTTTCCTGTAAACAGGGCAAATGAACAAACTGCCGTTGTAACTTGGGGACCGGCGACCTCCCATCACATGAAAAAAAGCGCAACAGAGAACACATAAGAGAGGGGTCATAACTAACTGTACCAATAACTTAGAAGGTCAAAGAGATTACAGCTATAATGTGCAGTATTTCAAAAATAATGACAGTGATGAATTTTTTATGTTCCTAAAGTTTTTCGATTCTGGGTCCGGGATCTGTTTTTTCTCTGAAAGAGTAGTATGTAAGGTTAAAAAAAAAGAGTAATGAAAAAATCTCTCATCACGGGATGACAGCAAATCAAATAAAAGTTTTTTTATTTGATTATAGGATCAAAGATAGGTAATTAGGTATTGAAGAAGGTTTTTTTTTTGCTGACTTAATATCGCCTATAAATTATATCAGAGTAAAAGTGCATTTTTTATTATGTCTGAAAGTATTTTGTTTTAATTCATTCCAGTAAACTAATTATTTTTTAAATCTTTTATTTTCGATATGCTCGCGCCCCCCTCGTAAGGTCAGCGCGCCCCCAAGGGGGTTCGCCCCACAGTTTGAGAAGCACTGCATTAGCCCGTCAGCTAATAGACGGATATTCCTAAAAAAAATCAATAGTTTAAAATAGCTAAAAATCACGCTTTTATAGTGAATCGAACTAAAAATTTTAAAAATAATTCTTATATAAGAATAAAATTATTTACGGGAAAATTAATGTCATTGGGTTAAAAGCTTGGGGTGCTCCATATTAATAGTTATGATTTCTTACTAGTTCTATTCCGAAGTGCTGAGTTAGTATAAAAATGTAGTACAAAACACACCATGCTTTTACTACACAATGATATTAATTTTCTGGTAAATCATTTTATTCTTATATTAAGAATTATTTTTTTACTTTTTAGTTCGATTTACTATAAAAGCCTTTTTTAGTTTAAAAAAGTCTATAATTTTTTTTCATTTTTTAGTTCGATTTACAATAAAAGCATGTATTTTTAGTTTTTTAAATTATAATTTATTTATACACTTTTTTTTTAATTTTTAGACCGAGAGCGAAAAAATTTGCCTATCCCTGAGTTAGAACAAATTATTTTTTTTCACATGCACGAGTTTTGTTTTTTTATTATGTCCATTTTCAGAGAAAATGGGGACAGTTGTTTAAAAAGTGGTAAGAAATATCTGACGCAAAAAATCATTTTCGCTTTTAGGGTTTTTCTTAATCTTTTAGTCGCCAAATCTGGAGATGGGATCTGAAATTAGTCACCAAATCTGGAAATGGTATAATGAATTAGTCACCAAATCTGGAAATAACTTTTCTTTGTGGCCCTAATCAGGACAATGGAACAAAATTATAAAATTATTGTATTCTCATCAGTCCTTGACAAGTGTGCAAAATTTCGAATTAATCTGACTTTTTAAAGTGGGTAAAAATCGAGTTTAAAGATTCCGTTACATACAAGTGAAATTTAAATACCGTGTTAAAAAGGAAAGGACGTCCTATTAGATTCCATGCAAGGAAGTAGCCGAGAAAACTAATTTTAAATATCTACTATTATTAGTTTAGCTTATTATGCACTGTCGTGAAACCAGCTAATTGCTAAAGAAAGCTCTGTGTGCCGAAAGAAAAAACTAATTTATCAAAATAAAACCTTTTTTTTATTAAAAAGAAAATAAAGGAGGTTGAAAGAATTTTTTTTTAAACATTTTATTTCCTATACTATTTTAATTAGAATAAAATATGTTGCTGGAACACATGCCACCTAATCGATAGTAACATCAGAACAAGGCTCACGAAATTCATCGTAGCAAAGGGCTAAGTGTCGCCTGTCGTTAGCGATAGATTTGTGCACCATACAGGTGACAGTACTTTTCCATCCCAATTTTAAGCCGGAACACCCTGAGGGTGGTCAGAGGTCTCCTACATTTACCTCCATGCCTCAAAAGCATTATACATTTACAAACATCCATGCCTTCTCAGAGTTTCGAACCCAGGCACTACGGCACAACAGTCAACTTCACTAACCACTACACCGTATGAAAGGCTGAAACAAAATATAAATTGTCTCACTGTTCCCAAACCGGAACTTCTTAGTCATCAAATAACGATTATCAGCAACTTAAACTAAATATTGCTTAACCCTTTGTCTATTGCATTATGATTTACTGCAATTTTTTTCATGCAATATATTTTTTTGAGTCACTGCATTGAAAATTAAGGGGTATTCAAAAATAAAATACTAAAATTTGAAAAATTTAATCCGTTAGAGCTAATTGATTAAATCGGTACTTCAATGTACTGCATGGAGAGCTAAGATATTCTCATAAAGCAAAATAAAAACCGTATGACATTTTTAAACGCAGTATTAACTCTAAAAAATGCTAAATAACCAGAGAACACTAATGTTTTACAGCACTAACAATTCATTTTTGAAAATTATAAATTTTTTATAATTTTTTTATTTACTCTTATTAAACATAAAAACAAAGTTTTAAACATAAACTTAATTTGATGATATTCAAAGAAACAGTTTTTCTTTTCATTAATACACAAAAATAGATCAAACGTTGCGCATTTTGAGTGAGGTTTCAATTGAATGCTTCTTAAAACACTGCATCCTGAGGTAGGAAATTCTGTGTTTCCTGAACATAAACAACTGCACCCTAGATCTTGTTCAGTCTCTATATCATCTTCTTCAGAATCTGATGAAAATTCTAGCAGATTATTTGCTTTGACTTCTTCATCTGTTAGTGCATCACACTGCTTACAGATGGTAGGTTCTGTAATAAATCCAAAGCCTCTTGAAAACTGAGCATCTTTTTTCCAAATATTATAAGGAGAGGGGAAAAATTATATCCCCTTGATAGCTCCTTATAATTGTTAAATTTTAGCTACACACAAAAAAAATTATAATGTTAATTTTTCAATAAAGAATATATATTTCATTTAATTGGGTGGCAAAAAAAGCAAGCTTGGATTCAAATTTCAAGATTTTTTGAAAACATTAATAAAATAATAAAGCAATAAAAAACCAATTAAATATGTTAAACTAAAAATAAATTCCAAAATGCAAAACTCTGTTACACTTTAGTAATGACGTTACAACTCAATAAAAAACTATTATAAACTACACGGATGAAAAGTAAATATGAAGTTTCTCTGACATCCTGTATGCTGGCAGTACTTATAAGTACCATAAAATTATTCAACTGTAAAGTCAATTATATACACTTTTCACTTGAAATAAATAGTCAAATCATTTTCCAATGTCTTCATTAAGACTACACAGTACCCTACAAAATTTCATAACTACTGAATTTTTTTCCCCCATTTTCTTGTGGCACATATCATTGAGAAGCCTCCCACCACAAATTTCGGATCTGCTAACAAATTCGTTTTTAAAATATTTAAAGTTTTCTGAGCTAGGTTTTTGGTTTCGGTTTCATTTTAAAGCAATATTCCATTCTTAAATTGAGAAATAATTAAAAATATTTTTGAGCTCTTTTAGTGTGAAATGCTTATTAATTCCAATTTTCATTACTAAAATCATTTGTGTTTGATAATGTCTGGAGATTTTTCAATTCTCATGATTAGTTAATTAAAATCAATTTCAAGGTCAATTTTTGCTTTAAAAAGTGTTTTATATAACTTAGAAGTTTTATCATTCATTTTTCCAGTTGAGAATATGCCATGGCTAAAACATTTTCAGGTTGCTGGGTTGATTTGATTTAATATTAACGTCGCACTGTTCAGCTACACGAGGGCTTTTGGCGACGGACCACGTAATTTTGAACCATGGTCAAGTGACGTGGACGACACCTGAGCTGGCACCCCCCTCTCCTAACTACCACACCACACCAATGGGAGGACGTTTCAGCTCTCGACAGATTTAACGTGCATCGCTGCCCTACACGGCGGGTCTTTAGTGGTACTGGGATCGAACTCGTGACCAGGCAAGCCACGATCCGATACCTATACCACTCGGCTACCGCGGCCGCTCTCAGGTTGCTGGGAGAAATAACATTTCGGAGAGATGGAATACTACTGAAAAAGATGTATCTAAAAATCAACCCTCAGCTGATACTGCAATTAGACTTCCGAATACAAGTATTATGAATTCAAGTATTGCAGATAAAGTTGAATATTTCTCTGTCAAGACTACATTATACCAACATATTGTTGTTATATATTTTAATATTTTAAAGTCGTACAACAAGTGCTAAAACTTCCTAAACTGACCAATTTAAAACTGAAAAAAATTAAATTTTATGAACAAACCTGACTATTTTTAGCTTAGGTTAGTATCACTGTTATTTCGTTCATAAATGGTTTGTGTTTCAAAATTTTTATGAAAGTATTAGGTTAAGATAAAGCTGAAAAAACCATCTTCGTAAAAAATAATACTAATATTATGCAAAAATATAATTTGAATTGAAAAAAATATTTTCAGTCATATTTAACTAAAATAGCGTTTTAACGTAGAACACATACATTGGAAAAAAACATATTAAAAATAGAGCTTTATGGGCATTATACATTTTTGTTTTATGCCTTTACAAACTTTAAATGCATTTTTCTCACTTTCAATTTTGAAGGTGTAAATGTTTTCTAATCCCTAAGGCCTTTTTTCTGTTCTTCATAGAGCCTTGGAACTTTTTGTATATACTCTTAAACATATTTTCTACAAAAGTTAGTATTGACTTAAGGCTGAGATATCTAGTTATTTTTATTAAAAATGCTAAATTTACTATTTAAAAAAAAATTGTGTTTTGTCCAGGTTTTTCTAAGAAAATAATTATTAAATATCAACAAGGGAATGTATTTTTCTCTAATCCATACTAACTTTTTTATATAATAATCTAAGAAACATAAATCACTTGAAGTGATTAAAAATTTTTTAAAATTGAGCATTTTATGAAAGTTTGAAAAAATTAAAAAAGTTTAATGTAACAATTTAATTTTTAAAACTGTAACACAATGGCTGGTAAACTGACTTTTTACTTACACAATCCGCTTAATAATATAATCTGAATATAAAACATAAATTATTTTTAAAGTAAAAAACTGTCTCTACAAAAAAGTTTTTGAAAAAGGGTACTTTGTAGCCTTAAGGTATCCGACTACGTTCGGAACCGTGATTTTCAAAAGCGCATAAGTGGATAGTTTTCATCATATTTAGTGTCACTTAGATTAGAATATATGCATAAAATTGTTTTAAGGACATTTTGACAAAAAAATTTATTTAAATACAATATTTTGGCAAAAAAATTAACTTAGAATAATCTTTTTTCCAAATGTTCTCCTTTTGTGAAAAATGCTTCAATTAGAATAATAATTTTCCTGTATATAGCTCAGACTTCTCTACAGAGGCCAGGCTCAACTAGAATATTTGAAAAATTCACATTATTTTCAGAGTTACCACCAATTGAAATAATTAGTCGCGTTTTTTTCTTAAAATTGTTCCCCTCTGTTGTCGTAAAATATGAATAAACCCACTTCTAAGTTATATATTTCAAAAATTCTAGTTGAGCCTCTGAACAGAAGTCTGAGCTATATATAGGCAAAATATTATTATAATAGAACCATTTTTCACAAAAGGAGAACATTTGGAAAAAAGATTATTCTAAGTTAATTTTTTGCCAAAATATTGTATTTAAATACATTTTTTGTCAAAAAATGTCCTTAAAACAATTTTATGCATGTATTCAATTCTGAGTAACACTAAATATTATGAAAATTATCCATTTATGCGCTTTTTTAAAATCACGGTTCCAAACGTAGTCGGATACCTTAGCATACAAAAAAAGACTCTTACCTTTTTACTTTGACTACTTTTGCGGAACAAAAATGACAATTTGACAATCCGATAAAAAAAAATGGCATCTGGACACGTAACTTCAGTTTTAAACTACAGAAGGTCTTTCGCACCTTTTGGAAACGATTTTGATAGCTAATTTTCATATATAACTGCGGTATTTTTTTTTGCTGTTTGCATCTATCTCATAACCATGATTCTTGACAATAGCTCTAGCTCGAATTTTCCATAAACGAAAGCTCTTTCTTAGTACTGTCCTGTCTATTTTACTCCATTTTCTAAAGTCCGCACACTGTTCTTGGTTGCCGTTTTCCTGAGGCTTCCTTTAATATACCGACCGAAAGCACAAAAGTCCACTGGAGAAGCGTCAGGGGATTTTACAGGTATTTCATCAAATGGAATAAATACACTTTATTCCTATTTCTGATTCTTTCTTTGCCAAATAAAAGGCAGTTAGACGTGTGATTAGAAGATTTGCCCATTTGAAGGTCGACTTTATCAATGTCCCTCCCATATTTCCATATAAAAGTAATTTCTTCTTTAAACATTGGTTCTAAAATATTCTGCTGATAATTAATTTTGGCTTTACATCAGATCTTTTAGAATTTTAATTTGCCGTTGTAACAAAATTTTGTAACTATCATAAATCCTTTTGGGAAATTTATGTTTAGTGACGAAGCCATTTTGTGCAATCATCCTCGTTAGTTAAGCAACAGAAACTTAATCTTCTTTTATTACAGTCACTTAAGGTTTCTGACTACGTTCGGTACCGTGATTTTAAAAAAGTGCACAAATGGATAATTTTCATGATATTTAGTGTCACTCAGATTAGAATACATGTATAAAATTCTTTTAAGGACATTTTGACAAAAAAATATTATTTAAGTACAATATTTTGGCAAAAAAAATTACCTTAGAATAACTTTAAAAAAAAAATGCTTCTAAAATAATAATATTTCGCTTATATAAAGCAGACTTCTCCGGAGAGTCTGAACTAGGACTTTTGAAAAATTCACTTTATTTTCAGAGTTACTACCAATAGAAATAATTATCGACGTTTTTATCTTAAAATTGCTCCCCTCTGTTGTCGTAAAATATGGATAAACCCACTTCTAGGTTATATATTTCAAATTTCTGGTTGATCATCTGTAGAGAAGTCTGAGCTATGTACAGTCAAAATATTATTATAATAGAAGCCTTTTTCACAAAAGGAGAAATTTTGAAAATGGCTCATTCTATGGGGGTTTTTTTTGTCAAAATATTGTACTTAAATAATTTTTTATTGTTATATTATTCTTAAAACAATTTTATATACATTTTCTAATCTAAGTGACACTAAATACCATATATATTATCCATTTACACATTTTTGTAAAACCACGGTTCCGAACGTAGTCGGATACCTTAAATATATATCCATGCATCATCGAGTGTTACCACAAATATCCATTTTTCAGCAGGTAGGTGATTTTCATATAATTTTCTAAATATTTCATATAATTGGCAAATAATTGTTTTATATAATTTTCAACAATTTTCTACAATTTCATATAATTTTCACATAATTGGCAAAAGCAGAGGAATTTTAGGTTTGAACATAATCTTTATGAATGATTTTACTAGCAGTGTCGGAAGGCATTCCTAGTTCCGATGTCATTAATCTCAGAATCGGCGAATTTTCTTCAGCGATCACAGACTTCACTTTCTTGATAGTTGTCGGCGTTCAAACAGTCTTAGGCTGAGGTTCCGCGGCCATGTTTCCTTTTTTTCCTTTCAGATAGATGTTTTCCTGCTTTAAAATTCAATATATTATAAATATCTTTTTTGAATGGCAATAACCGACATTTTTACACGGCTCTATAATTTGTAGATACGAATGTTTCTCCTCGGAAAGAGCAGTTGCGTAACCTTCGAGCCATTTATCAATTTTATGAACCATTTTCAAAATAAATCTTTTATTTTACATTCCAATCAAAAGAAAGCATTATAAGATGATTATTCTGAAGTTGCAAAAGTTATATTTCAAAATGCAGTTGAGAAAATCAATTACAAAATCGTTTCTATAATGTGCTAACGACCTTCCGTATTCGCCCTCTTAACTAAAATACTCATCATAGAACTTGTGCTGATTTGTTTCTTGAAAGAGTGAAATTAAAAGAGTGTTCCTGTTAAGTACTGTCAGAACAGTGGCGTAACATGCAACCCCCGCATTGCGGCGGCCCAGGGTTCTAAAGGGGCCCAAAGCCTGACTGACGCAAGGGCCTACCTACCCTTTGTAAAATTCAACAGGGGGGCCCCAAACTTGACTTTGCAGGGGGCCCAAAAGTTCTCCGTTACGCCACTGTGTCAGAATATTAGTAAAAATGTTTATTGTCTGTAATTTTTTAAAGGGAGTGATACTTTTTATATAAGTAAGGTCAATAGTTAAATGATTAAAGTTTACAATGTAGTGATCACATTTATGTGTGGTAAAAAACTTTGATTAATAAGTAAAATACTTGAAAGTCGTTAAATAAGAGTTATTGATTCATTTTTTCCACTGTTAGTTACCAAAAAAATTTCATAATAATTGAAAAGTTAGAAATTAAATGAATAAGATATCTTGTGATAAGAAACTTATAATCAACAATTAATAAATTTCAAAATATAATTGCATTTTAATCTTTGTGTGTTGTCGTCTTTAATAATGGTATTTTTCTTTAAGAAAATATGTTCTATTTTTGAAGAATTCATTTTAAATTCTCACGCTATTCCAACGAACAATTAAAAAATTCCATGATAAAGTCGATTTTTTTCTTCTTTTACAATAATGCTTTTATGATTTATTGGCTTAACAAGCCAATAAAATATTTCAGATTTTAAAAAAATGGAAGTAGAATAGATTTATTCAAATGTTTATCTAAAGGAAAAATGATAACTTTTATTGATGGTTTTCAAACAAATGAGCTGAAATTTTTATCTAAATATCTTTTACATGACTTTTAAAATAAAACTTATAGATTACAACAAACATTTGATAGGTAACCTTTTTTTTAAAAAAAATAGAAACAAAAAATTTTTAAAGTGTGAATAGTGAAATTTGAAAAATATTTGATAGACACGCGAGTTACTCGAGAAAATAACAATATTTTTATGTTTATTTTTAATATAAAATAATTTAATATGCATATTCTTATTTATCATAAAATAAATAATTCTAAAGTCTGTATAGTAGATGCTTCGAGAGAGAAAATTTTATAAATATGAGATGCATATAAATGCATCATACCTTAATATATCGTTATGCAAATCCTTCATTATACAAATTTTAATGTTTTACTATATTTTTTTAATTAACTGTAACTTTCCAGCAATATTCTGCAAATTTTCAAAGAGCTTTCAATATAACAATCCTCTTGAAAAAAAAATGAAAGTTTTAAAATTGACGGAGATAATTAGATTAAAATAGATAAGCTTTTTATTCCATGCTTGTTATTTATGAACTAATTATCATCATAAAAATGTTCAATGAAAAAAGAAACAATTCACCCCTATTTCTGTAAAATCAACAATAAAAACACATTTTATACATTTGCACTACTCCTGTTTCAAACATCTAAGTAACTTTTTTTAAAAATATTTCAAACAAAGAGAGAGAGAATAGGATTTGACAAATGTAAAAATATTTTACTGCATATCTTTAATAAAAAAGTTAAATTTGTGTTAGAAACCTTTGTCACAAAGAATAATCTGAAAGCTCTACAAACGAAGGAAACAAAAATAAATGCTATTAAAGTCACAAAATATCAAACAAGATTCCTGAAGTTATTTAAAATTTGAATTAAAATTAGGTATGTGTGTGTGTGAAAAATGCTTAATGTTAACATAAAAATAGCTCAATGAAATTTAATTCCAATTGTAATAACTTACAGCGTAAAAAATTCTAAGAAATAAGGAATAATATGCCACGATGCTGAAAAAGTCATTAGCAGATACATGCATAAAATAAGAAATGAAATTTATTTACAAAATAGATTTCAGAAAAATGAATCAATGTATCCCGTAATTAAACTTTCATTTCAGAATTCTACATTCAAATAATGTGCTTTCTCCTCTTTTTAAGATGATAAATCTTTCTGGAGACAATAAATTCTGATCAAACAACGAAATGATGGTTTTGGATTAAAAACGATTACTCAATCTTCTATATTCTATTCAAAAAGCAACATTATTTTTAATTAAAAACATTAATTACTATGCCATAATGCGTGTTTCTGAAAATAATGATGAATATTTAGCATTGCTGAAGAGTTAGGAGAAAAATTAATTTGAAAATTTCTTGCTTTTTTTCAGAGAAAGAATGTGTTGAAATCTTTCCTGCGATTTTTTTTCTTTTTCAAATTTCATTTATACCACAGGTTCTCAACATTTTTTGAAGTTGCGCCCCTTTTAATAGTGAATATTTCGGTACCACACCCTCCCACTCAAGAGAATACATGGTGAAATACATAGTACTAATACATGGAGAAAACAAGAATTAATTTTAAAAAAATACTCTACATATATTTTTTTAATTTAGTTTTTTTCTCTTTAGGCCCCAAATTTTTTACTTGCTAATCTGAAATAGCTATTTCCACAAATATATTTAAATGCGCAATACAGTGGGTGATCGGTTAACGTACACAATCCGTTCCAAGACTATGTTCGCTATCCAAATTGTTCGTTAACCGTTCATCGATTCACTATAAACTTCGATGTGAAATCGATTAATTCGTTCTGGAGACTCTAAAAACTAAGTTTTAAAAAATGTATAATTTCTTAGTGATGAGATGCTAATTTGAACTTATTTAAATTATTAAATCTTTGATCCCAGATTCCTATATTTCACATCGCATCATGACAATTAATTAAATTAACTAATTCTAAATAATAAAACTCTCATCTCACAATAAATTATACACTGATCGTATAGTTTTAAAACATTATTAAATTTATTTTTAAAACACATATAATTGTAAATTTACTTCATTACAAAATCAAAATTTAACTTAGCTTGAGAGAGGGAAAACAGAGTAAGAGAATGGGCATGATCGACGCCCGGAGTCTCCACGGAAGGTTTTTCTTTGAAATTCTATAGCTCAGGGATCGGCTCTCTCTGTGTCAAAATTCGGGGTGCGTCTCGTTTTATTCTAGAGTGGACTCTTTGTCTTGTCCGAGTAATTATCTCTGATTGGACCAGAACCAGCGCAGAGTTACATCGTTCGAAACCCCGTGGGTTATCGAACTTTACGAAAACGCGGGAAATTTGTTGACGCACCCCGCGATTTATGGGTCCAGTGACCCCCTGGCGCGGGAACCTTTTTGGCACACCCTTGTCAATTGAATTCCACCCTTCAGTGAGGGAAAAAGAAACGAATTCCGAAAAACTGACTTCGAAATTTTGAGGTCTGTTGAATAATCCGCCGCCTCCCATCACTCCTCCCCTCTCTCAAATACACAGCACAAAAAAAATTTCACAATAACGTATAAACAGAATTGTCCCTTCAGGAGAACCGGAACACATCAATTCCTTTCAATCCTTGAATGATGTCATCCACTGGAGTCCTTCATCTATGAATGTCCCAGCAGGAGAGAAAAAGAGAAACACATCAATTCTCTCTAATCCTTGAACGATGTCATCCACTGGAGTCCTTCAACTATAAATGTCCCATCAGGAGAGAAAAAGAGAAACACATCAATTCTCTCCAATCCTTGAACGATGCCATCCACTGGAGTCCTTCAACTATACGAGAGCTCGGCCATCTTGTGGCCCCGACAGGTGGTGAACAAGTAGCTGATGCATGCTGTAAGAGAAAGAATTGTCTCCCAGAGAAACCATATTAGTCATGAAACCAAAACCAGTGTATAGAAATAAAAACTTGACCCCATTTGACTTCCGCCGCAGACTCCAAGCACCGATGTCGCCATTACCACCATTTACAATTGAAAATGTAACAGAAAGAAATTTTAAAAAAATATAAAGTAAATTCTGAAAATTAAGTCCCAATTCCTTTAGCGGTGAGAGGGAAAAAATTTAACTACTAACAACTACAATTAAATTCATGTTACGAACAAATAATTGTCGAATGGATCACCAAACAATTCACAAGGACAACATACATAAAATAACAAATAGAAATTATTGAATAATCACAAAGAATCATGTGCCACTAAATAATAAAAAAAATAAGACGAGTAACACATAGTAAATTCAAAAATTGCATATATAACAGCTTTGATACTCACAATAACCACACATACGAGCATCGAACAAAATACTTTGTGATAAGAAATAAGTACAAGTGAAAGCATATATAATCAATACAAACGTGGCACAAAGAAACAGACACCTCATAATCGTATAACATCAAAATCCTGACACGACTAATATGATGTGCATGTATCAGACCACCAAAAAAATTACTATTTTAACCTTTAACAGTACTCAAAGCATAAGAAATTGCAATGGTTCACTAAGAGCAACGATAACATTCTTTCGTAAAATAAAAAAAAACTAAATAAAATTATTTTAAAATAAAAAATTAGAAATTCAAGCGAATAGTGCGTAGGTGAAGAAAAAAAGAAAAAAACCTCCAAGAATGCTTAATAGCCTAAGAAATTTTTAAAAAATTCACTACAAGCATTGGTGACAATTGAAAATTAAAAAAAAAATTAATGTAATTAAATTCAGATTTGCAAATTAAAAATCTATAAATTGAAGCGAATAGTGTACACGGTAAAAAAAAAATTATAACCTCTAAGAATGCTTAATAATCTAAGAAATTAAAAAAATTCACTACAAGCATTGGTTACAATTTGAAATTAATAAAAAAAAATTAATGCGATTAAATTTAGAATTGCAAACTATGAGTGTGCATTTGATCAGGATGCACACCCAATGTTTACAAAGGCAGAACAAAAAAATTCTGCACATGCTATTCCCTGTACAAACGATTTGCTGCATGCCGCAAACGCCAACACAAGAAACAGAATGAAAAATCAAGACAAAAAAAACATGCAAATCCGATTGTTAAAAAAAAATTACTATATCGATTAATACTTTAAAAAAAATTTTGAGAGAAAAATAAACAATTTCTTCTACATTCAATACATTCGAATTTCCATATTGAGAAATGAATTCTAGAAATCACAAATGCAGTTAAAAATTTCAGAAAAAAATTATAAACATAAAATTGATGATGCAACCCATGACATATGAGGCGAAACATACAGAGTAAAGTAATTTTAACTAAAACAAAAAAATCAAAAAAAAATTATTACAAGTGCTACACATAATTAAACATAATTCCCAAAAAAATATCACTTCACTAATCAACATAACTTTTTAACATTCTATGTAATACAATGTATCAATTCTAAATAATTAAAAAAAAAGAACTCATCACAATGTTTCACTATACTCGCAACAAATATACAAAAAAAAAACACAACAAAGATCCTCAATTTTCAACAATACCGCTAACTCAATTCATCGATAATCATCGAATTAATTACTCAAATATCATTCTATAACATTAACCCAAAATTCTCAGTAACCTTAAAATGATTCCTCAATCATTCAAAAATGCCTTTACCTCAGATCGTTCATATCCTGTACCTCAATGACACTAACTAAACTTATCTGCAACTTCCAAATAATTCATCGACTCGTCCACAATACCATTACTAAAACCCATGTATGCCCATCAACTTATTTACACAAAATCTCACATAATCCTCAACTCGAACTTTCCTAGATTCATCTCAAAACATTCTTAAATCTACTACACAGTCATTAATTCATCTTATCTATATTCATTAACTTATTTACTCGAAATCGCCCAAAATCCTTAACTCAAAATTACCTTCTCTACATCAAAACAACTATCTCAAATATATCGTATAATTATTACAACTCAATTTTCCATAGCCCAAAATCCTTAACTCAAAATAACCTTCTCTACATCAAAACAACTTTCTCAAATATACCGTATAATTATTACAACTCAATTTTCCATTGCCCAAAATCGTTAACTCAAAATAACCTTCTCTACATCAAAACAACTTTCTCAAATATACCGTATAATTATTACAACTCAATTTTCCATTGCCCAAATAAAAAAAAACTCGAATTTACTACTTACTTTTGGACGCAAACTTATCTATCTCCATAAAAAAAAAAAAAAAAAAACTTTCCCAATTATTCAACAAATTCATCAAATTAAAATTTATCTATCTCCTTCAAATAACTCTCAAATAGTCCTCAAAATCCTTATAACTCAAACTTATCTAACTCCTTCAACAATTGATAAAAAAAACACAAAAAAATTCACACCTGATCATTTTTAAACCAAAAAAAAAATTATCAAACTCAATATCTAAAACTGAAACAATACTAAATCAAATTTCTCCTTTTCGCCAATACCAAACTCAAGACTAACACAACTACACGTACACAAAGCATACAATTTAACAATACCATTATCTGACCAAAAACTTATTTCCAAATTACAATGCAAAACTACAATTGAAATCCAAAAGCATAAAAAAAATTCAATAATCTACCCATGCGCTACCATGAAAAAAAACAAAATTAACCTAAGCCAACAGAAGTACTATATCGACATCAAACAAAACATTCAATTCCTAGTACAGTTTAGCACACAAGCGAGACAAAATTATTGACTGCACATTCATTTAACCAAACCACAATTTAACTAGAGCCCTAAGCAAACAAAATTCCAAATCTGTAGCAAAACAAACACACACAAAAAATTAAATCAGCATTGAAACACCTAACCGAAAGACTATAAAAGTTTTAAATTAAAATTAGCAATCATATGACAGAACAAAACAACTTGAGCAAAACAAAGTAAAGTGTCAACATAATTTCTTAAGAAAAAAAATTCAAACGACCACCTCTATCCATATCTTAACAAGCATAAATTCCAAAGATATCAATTCAGTAATACACAGGCACTTAAAATTAATACACCAGCACAACTTATCAATAAAATTGCCTCTGACAAAATACCACCACCAAAAAAAATTAATCTTTTATACAAACTCAAAATTTAACAAGAAAGTACACAGTTATACACAATCAAGTCAGCATGAACTAACTTATTCAAGCAAAGAACCTTCGTATAAAAAAATTTAACTACTAGATAATAACCGCAATACAAAATTATTGGATAAATGAAAATGCCAAATATATATACAGTAACAACATTCAAATTTCGTGACAGGTGTCCAAAAGACTCCAAAATTTGATTTCTGTTGCAAACATGAATTAAAGCTTAAAATTTATAAAATTAAAATTGACGTGCAAACATGAATCGCATAGCAAAATTAAATATCAATCCTATTACAAACAACAAAATTTATGTGAAGTTGAAGGCACTATTGCAAGCCCCCTTAGCATCCCCCTAGAGAGGGCAATGTCCCCGACGGGGGAAAGGAGAGACGAAGGAACATCAGAACCAGAGAATCCGTTTGGACCGCAAGAGAGGCAGACGCGCATCGGCTGAGCAGTAATAACTCTTAAAAAATAATGAAAGCCAATTAGGCTACGACGCGCGTTTAAATGTTTCACTCCATTCATTAATTGTTATTCTCCCTTTTATTTATTCTTGTTTTAAAAATAAACAGATTATTCTGGCAAATCCCAGTTTACGAATTCATCCCAAGTAACAACATAACATTTATATATTGCATAAAACACATAGCATCAAAAAATATTTTATCTAGAGCTAAAATTGATATTAACCACATACAACATTATCTCATTTAAGCATCAAATCAAAACATGAAACAAATTGCATAAAAAAAATTGAGCTAAAAGTCATTGAATAACTAAGTACAAAATTTTGTTTCACTAAAACATCAAAACATGACATAAAACAAGGTGCAACAATGAAATAGGTACCGTTCCTAGGTGTGTACTCTCAAAATGACGAAGCGTAAAAAATGCAAAAAAAAATTTCAGTTTACTCAAAAAGATTTTAGCGCGATAAGTGAATTAATAAGCCGAATTGCTTGCACGGGCCCTTAAATTATACCATGGACTTGGAACGATACTTTTAACCTCCGTCTCGTCTGGTTGCAAATCATCTAAATTATTTAAGTGCAAATATGAGAATCTCTTAATAAATGGAATCATCCGATTGACATGTGTGTTAAATCTCTTCCTCAATTGTTCTACGTGTTGAACCCTATAATTGACGTTAGAAAAACGCTCTATTACTCTGTAAGGACCTTCAAACTTAGGTCTGAGTTTTGGAGATAAATTAGATTTATTATTAGGCGTCTTAATAAAACACAAGGACCCGATTTTGTAATCATAATGATGTTGCTTTGTCGCTCTCGTACTCAGATCAACATGCGATGCCTCCTGCTCTTTTAGATTTTTTAAGACTTTATTAAAAATTTGCTCTGAAGACGGTAAAAGTTTCTCGACATATTCATACTTATTTTGTGGTGTGTCGGAGTTTTTCTCGTAAGTGTAAGATAATCGAATATCTCTGCCATGTTCTAGGAAAAAAGGCGATGTGTATGTAGCTTCATGAATCGCTGAGTTTAATGCTAACATGGTGTGTGGAAGTTGCTCATCCCAGTCATTTGTATTTTGCGTAATTGATGCCAGGATATTGGCTAGCGATTGATTGGGTTTCTCCACCCTCACGTTGATGTGAGCGGAATAACTTGATATGTGTCTTTTATGAATGCCCATAAGTCTGCAAAATTCAACAAATTCAGAACTCTTAAAATATGTAGCGTTATCTACGACTAACTTATGTGGGCAACCCCTGTGTACAATGTAATTATCAAAGAAAGCTTTAGAAATCGTACTCGACTTAATATCAGGAAGTGGCACGATATGAATGTATTTTGTGAATGCATCTATCATGTATAAAACATAGCTATTACCTTATAGCGTGGTCTTTAAAGGACCGAAAATATCAATATGACACGTTTCTCCCGGTTCTTGACTTTGTTCTACTGGCTGATGAGGTGCTGGCGGAATTTTGAAAGCATTTTTTCGAGATAAACATACGGTGCAAGAACGAACAAAATTTTTAGTATCTTTGTACATATTCTGCCAAAAGAAGTTTTCGCTGAATCGATGATATGTTTTAAAAAATTTAAGATGCCCTCCATATTCTGAATGGATAGAGATTCGAGAACTCTAGCTTTAAGACAATGTGGAATGCAAACTTGTTTTCTAGTGGTGTTGGACCTGGGTGATCTGGACGGGCGCTTGGACAAATGACATAACAAACCTTCCCCATTAATAAAATAGTTTCTGACTTGTGGGCTAACTTCATTTTGATCAATTTTTTTGTATAATAGGACATAAAACAGAATCCTCATGCTGCATTTTAATAAGATCTTTAGACTCAGGTAAAGCTATTGTGATGTTGTTAATACAACGAGAAAGATGATCTGCGACTGAATTTAAGGAACCCCTGATGTAGTGTATGTTGTAATTAAATTCTTCCAGAGCCAATTTCCAACGCAAAATTTTGGAAGAAGGATTTTTATTAGAAAGAAATCCTGCGAGAGGTTTATGATCAGTGAAAACTTTAAATTTTCTTCCCAACGAGAAAGGTCTAAAAAAATTTAATGCTGTATATATTGCAAAGAACTCCAAAACAGTTGTGTTATATTTAGATTGTGAAGGATTTAATTTCTTTGAAAAAAAATATAAAGGTTTGACTTCAGAGTTAGGATATTTTTGTTCTAAAACTGCCCCGATGCCGCGAGATGAGGCGTCCGTCGTGATTTGTAACTCTGCGTTTGGATCGGGTAGTGCCAAGACCGGTGGGTTTAATATGGCTTTCTTAATATCATCGAATGCCTCCTGCGTCTCAGATGTCCACTCGAATGGAGTGTCTTTTCTTAAAAGATTCGTTAATGAAAGTGCTCGTTTTGCGAAATTTTTAATATATCTTCTACAAAAATTACAACACCCTAAGAAAGATTTAATTTGCTTTTGGTCCGTTGGAACTGGAAACTCGTTAATTTGAAACGGACTTATCTTTATCTATAAGGATACCTTCCGGCGTTACTACAAACCCCAAAAATTTACAACTCTTTCTCAAAAATTGACATTTACTCGGATTAAATTTTAAATGAATTCTTTCAAAGCGTTCAAAAACCTTACCCAATAATTCGAAATGTTCATCTATAGTTTTAGTAAATAAAATAACGTCATCTATATAAACCAAAGCTCCGTTGTGTAATAAATCTCCCAAAACCTCTTGTGCAATGGACTGAAATGCTTTAGGCGAGTTTTTTAAACCGAAACAAAGTCTATTAAATTCGTATTTGTCACCGTCGGGAGTAGAGAATGCCGTCTTATGCCTGTCTGCAAAGTGAAGTGGAATTTGATTAAATGCTGACTTCATGTCTAAAGCCGAAAAATAGTTTGAACCCGAAATTTCGTGCAAAATGTCGTCCAATGTTGGAATAACGAAGTCTTGAGTCAAAGTTATTTCGTTGAGTTTCCGAAAATCTAAAACAAGGCACCATTTTTCTTTTTGTTTAACAAACAAGGCCGGAGTATTGTACTGGGAATTAGATTTTGAAATAATCCCTGCCTTCTCTAAATCGGCTATCTGACGTCGAAATTCGTTTCTTAAATTAAATGGAATCTTGTAAATCGGACATTTAATTGGATAGTCATGTTGCAGATTAATTCTATGATGCTCAGTAGCGGCCGCAGATAATTCTACCGTAGAGCGAGCGAAAGCACTTTTGTGCGAAATTAAAACTTGAAATAATCTATTTTTTATTTTGCTGCCCAAACCTGAAAGGTTAAAATCCTTCTCCGTGAGTGGGGGTAGAATATCTTGAGAAACGGGAAAATCGGAATAAAAGTCTTCGTAATTATTGACAGTAATTATTTTCATGTTTTTGTTAAGGGTGATTATGTTATCAGAATCGTTCCTTAAATTTATTATGGTGTCATTTGTTTGTGGATCGATATTAATTTGCGAAGTAGTCAAGTGGATGTTTTTATTTTTTAACTTTGCCGAACTCTGAATAGTAGCCGAAGACGTAGAATTAGGTAGTGTTGAGACGTGGATACGAACATTTGTGACTGAATTAGGACCTACACACGTTTTGTGTTTTAAAAATTCATGAATAAAGTTAGTCTGCACGGCACGCGGAGGAAGCGAAAAATTGATAAGCGGAATTGAAAATTTATTAATTAATAAACGGTTTTTACCCATGTCTAAAACTGCATTCCATAATTTCAGAAAATCGTATCCCAAAATAGCGCAATAATTATCATTAATATCTCGCTTCGTTATAAAAAAATATGTTGAAAATGAAATTCCCCCAATGACATTTGTATTTCATAACAACCAATAATTTCTACTGTATCTCCGCTGACCGCTTTAATTTGAATTAAAACATTAAATTCTTTAAAATTTTCGTTTTTTATTTTAGCAAAAAGTGAATTGGACATTAAAGAAACGGATGCACCTATGTCAATTAAAATTCTGAATCTAGAGTCCTGCACACTAGCGTTGACTATTGGTAGATCAAAAATATTGTCTCTAGTTTTTATAGGAGAAAGCCGTGTTTCTACCAATTGTGTAATATCTAAAATCGGCTTTCTCCGCGGAAGTTTAAATTATCAATTCTCGTATTGCGTCTGAAACGAGTTGCATCTCCTCTACCACGGGAAGTCCTTTGTGAAACGTTTGCCGAATGCCTGGGGGCTGTGTAATTATCACGAAAAGCCGAGTCGTGGAAATGGACGCGTCGTTGGTCAAAAGAATGAGTGTTTGGGTGGCGGAAAACAGAAAATTCGCTCGCGGCGTTTCCCCACGGGGGTTGGTAATTCGATTTGCGTTCTTCTGCCCTTCTTTTCCTACATTCCGTTTGCTTATGTCCCTCAAAGCCACAATAAAAACATTTAAAGACAGTCTCCCTTCTGCGAAAAAGACTTCACCTGTTTTGCGAGCCGTAACTGAACTGGCCTCTTGTAAACGCTCGACCCTTAAATTTATTTCTTCTAACTTGTTCATCAATGCAGAAATGATCGATGTTTCTGTGTGTAAAGGCGACAAACCAGTTCTCTCGTCATTAGCTATTTGATTAAGTTTAACGTTTTGCTCTTCTATCAGCGCCGCGTTTATCGATTCCTCAAGATTATTGGGGTCTCGCGCCAAAACAAATCTGCGAATATCGTTTCGCAGACCACTTATAAAACGGGACTGTAAAAGGTGATCATTAGCGTTTCGCGCCGCCGTGTTTTGAGCCGTATTGCTTGACTGAAATATCTGTGTCCCTAGTTTGTTGATGCGTGCTGCGAATTCTTGCACGCTTTCAGAGGAACCTTGAATGCATGATGAAAATAGTTCAAGCCGCGTGGACAACGGAACGGTCCTCTCAAATCTCGAAATGAGAACTCTAGCGATATCGTTAAATTCTGTTAAATTACTGTGGGTTGGCTCGGATAAAAAAAATTCTTCAGCTATTCCCGCTAATTTTAGTTTCAGAATAGTGACTTTCTCGGCGTTAGACCACTTACCTAAATTTGCAACATCATTGATTTTCTCCAGGAACCTACGTATTCCCAACGATTTACTTCCGTCATACTTTGGGATCAAATCAATTAGATTAAATTTTTCAGATGCTGTCTGCGTCAAAAGGGGGTCGGATTTTTGCGTACGTGGCATGTTTAAAAATTAAAACAAAATTGCTAACGAGATTAAATTGCTACAGAAACAATTAAATTCAAACTAAAACAACTGAATTCAAGCACTCGTGCAGGGTAAGAGAAAATTCATAATCTCGGAAAATTAAATAAAACTTTTAACCAATCGACTTTCGCGTGAATACATATATATAAAAAAATTCAACATCGATATAAAAGAAAAGCACCAGTACCTGTCACATCGTCAGCACCCTCTTTCAGAAGTTGTTGTTTGCAACATCCCCAAGTATCTTAATAATAAAAAAAAAAATACTGCGAGAAAAAAATTTCACAACTGGAAAAATTGAGTAATAGATACAATCAAAACACAATAGCACACAATAAAAAAATTTTTACATGTTTAACAGATGAACTAAGATTATCATTCGGTGACACATAAAATTAATTTCACAACACAACATCATGTCTAGGAAAAGAAAAAGGTCACGTCACCAGATGATGCTAAGAAAAAAAAAATTTCGACGGCTGGTCACGCACCAAATAATGCGATGCTATTTTAACTTCGCTTAAGTTATTAAATCATTGAACCCAGATTCCTATATTTCACATCGCATCATGACAATTAATTAAGTTAACTAATTCTAAATAATAAAACTCTCATCTCACAATAAATTATACACTGATCGTATAGTTTTAAAACATTATTAAATTTATTTTTAAAACACATATAATTGTAAATTTACTTCATTACAAAATCAAAATTTAACTTAGCTTGAGAGAGGGAAAACAGAGTAGGAGAATGGGCATGATTGACGGCCAGAGTCTCCGCGGAAGTTTTTTCTTTGATATTCTATAGCTCAGGGATCGGCTCTCTCTGTGTCAAAATTCGGGGTGCGTCTCGTTTTATTCTACGACTTTTTACACAGAAATCCTAGAGTGGACTCTTTGTCTTGTCCACGTAATTATCTCTGATTGGACCAGAACCAGCGCAGAGTTACATGGTTCGAAACCCCGAGGGTTATCGAACTTTCGTAAACGCGGAAAATTTGTTGACGCATCCCGCAATTTATGGGTCCAGAGACCCCCAGGCGCGGGAACCTTTTCGGCACACCCTTGTCGAGGAATTCTACCCTTCAGTGAGGGAAAAAAGAAACGAATTCCAAAAAACTGACGACTTCGAAATTTTGAGGTCTGTTGAATAATCCGCCGCCTCCCATCATTAGTAAGTTTTTTAAAAAATAATACATACATATAGTCTTGCATATTAATCAGTCCTTTTCATTTTTTGCTTATGGGGCGTTGAAGAACATGTCCAATGTCGATTGCTTTTCTATCTTTTTCAGAATTTTCCGGAAGTAATTTATAGCATTGTCGTTCTAAAGATCCCCAACCCTACTGACATCAACTTGGTTTGGGTGCCATTATAAGACCATTGCTCTGATAGCCTCCAACTTTTTCAAAAAATCTTTAATGGCAGATGTCGGCATTGGTCCTCTTTCGTCTTTCTCTTGTTCAGAAGGAGACACATTTCGTTGTGTTTCTTGGTGTTCTTCATTCAAAATTTCTAGGAATTCTTCTATCGTCAGTTTACCTTCGTGTCCCATTATGAGCTCTTCTATGTCATCCTCGTTCACCTCCAATTCCAAATCTCTAGAAGTTGTCAAAATTTCATCCATAATTAAGGGGTTTTTCCCTGATCACCTCCGAAAATGTGTTCGTTGTCCAAACACAAAAAAAATCTTTCTTGAAAGTGTTCGTTATCCGAACACAAAAATCTTCCTTGAAAGTGTTCGCTAACCGATTTGTTCGTTGACCGTTCACCCACGGTGTTATATATTTTAGTTTTAGATAGGATATTGTTGTAATTGAAGCGCTATTGAGTTTCTTCTTTATTCATAAGAGTGGAATAAAAGTTTTAGCTTCCCTGTTATAAAGACGCTATTGCAAGAAGGTTTTGATGATATGAAGTAATTCACAATAAACTATTTCTTTCAAAATAAAAAAATGACAGTTTCAGCCTTTAAAGAATCTCATGTTAATTCCTGGTTAGCATATTTAATTATATTTCTTGGATAATATATGGACTTCTCACAGACAAAGGCAACGCGTACACTAGAGAAATTAAAATTTATTAAATCATTCAATTTAATGTAGGTCTAAATGTAATGTAATCTGTAAGTTTTTCATCCACTTCCCGAACTATTGAAACGTGAATTTTCATAAAAGTGACAGAAATTATTTAAATACATACAATTAACATAAGGGAACCAGTATTAAAGTTTACTTTTGTTAGTATATAATCAGCGTGTTTTTTTAAGTGTCTTTAGACTATATTTGGTTAATCTGCCGAAGCCCCTCTAAGCCATCTCAACGCCCCCTAATTTTCTGTGGGACTTTTACTGCCCCCTAAAAGCCTCGAATGCCCACAAGAGGGTGTTATCGTTCACGTTGAGAACCTATGATTTATACTGTGCAGCTAATAATTCAATATAGTCAAGAAGAATCTTTTTTATTTACAGAAGAACGTATTAATTAGGGAAGACAAAACTTTTGAAGAGGATCAATTTTCAATACACTAATTTCTACCACTGCCATGCAATAAGTTTTAAGCATTGTTCTAATTTTATATACTGTTGCGTCCCTGAGTTAATTTAGTAAATTAAATAAAAATAAATCAATAAACATTGTTTAGATGCGCAAATATGAAACATTAACTGTAATACCTTTCAGTGAGTTGTTTTTGCTTTTAGTAAGAAATTCTACCAAAGTAATAGTCTTTTGTCCTAATATAACAAACTTTAAAGAAATTGTTTGTTTTTTCCCTCATTTTTTTTACGTAGGAACATTGATAAATATTCTGTTGGAAATGCATCAGAAAAGATTAATCAATGAATAAATAAGGTCGAATTTCAATTTTCATTTTATAATTAGACAACATACACATTGTCCGCCACGCGGGACTAATAAGCATGACTCTTGCTTTTAAAAACTTAACAACTTTAATTTAGCGTAAAACGATTTAGACAAATGCCAGAAGCTTGTGTGTGTGCGGCGAGATCCTCTCCTAGCGAGGGACAGTACAGGAACTGAACATTCCCCACAGATTATATTACACAAACAAGTCTAAGAAAACAACTTGTTGCCATCGCGCAAAAGATAAATACAGTAGATGGCGTTGGTAAAATACATGACAGTCAAATTAATATTTTACACAAAATACATATAAAATAGAAATTGTAAATAATAGTAATAATTGAATAAAAATTAAACATATACCATATAAATGAATATATCAAGCATATTAATAATAAAAATACAGTTTGAATAACAATAAAAATATAACTTGAATAATAACGAAAATACAATTTGAATAATAGAAATGTATGATTCCATCTAAAACCACATTATCATACATTATGATGAGAGTTTAATCATCAAAATAGATTTTATATCGTACATTTAATTGTGTCAAATCTTTAAAACTCTTCTTGGGTATTGGAAACTTAATTCTTTTTTTATTTATAAAATGACAAAAAAGTAAAAAAGAAAATACCTATATAACTTCAGGTTCAAAATTAAGATTTTAAAATATTTCTTAAGTCTTTAAAAAGTTATTTGGTTTTATGTAATGCAGGAACAAAATGGAAACAGTTTAGATTCTTAAGGAATCTTATTTACTCTTGAGCAAATAAAGTTTAAGAAGTAATGTTTATCAAAATTAAGCTTTTATTGTGTTTAGATACCCTTAAAGAGAACCTAATAAAAATCAATCTAAAAAAAAGCAAGCATTTAATATTGTAAGCCGCAAAAAAAAACTTATTCATAAAATAATAATTCAGGATAATATTAAATCACAAACAAACATAATGACTTTTAGAAATAAAAATTGTCTCCTTTCTAAAGCAGAAGAGGGGGAGGGGATGAATATATACATAACATAATTGAGCTTTAACTTTTTGAATCTTATCCGAATATTCATAATGTTTTTATTTGCTTTTAAAGAAAATGGATTACTAGCTAAGCAATTAATCAAAATTATATAAAAAAATGTTTCACAATTGTGGGAAATAAAAAGATATAATGTGATTAATAATGTATTGTTCTGAGTTTGTTTTCCTCTCTTTTTTCGTATAATTAAAGTCAATTACTACATGTAGACACATGTTTTCGATGGTATTATAAATTCTTAATAACGATTAATTAAAATTTCCCTCATCTTATTTTGGGGATGTTTTTATATTAATCGAACAAGATAAAATTATATTTAGAATATCTTTGTATTTTTGCTATATATAGAGAATATAAATGTTTTAATTTTTTTTTCTTTTTTTTTGCTGTAATTTCTATAATTATCTCAAAGATTTAGCAAAATCTTCTGCTCTGTACAATATTAAGCAATTTATCTTAATTTGTTTCAGCAAACACAATACTAAAAGAGCCTTCTTTCAGATTATGAAACTCAAACTATGTCTTTGTAAAACACAACTAAAACCTTTACCTCTAAAATTCAACGAGAATAACGCTATTTTTTTATTTTAAAAAATCCTAGATTTTTACTATGTAAAAGGTTGAAAGTTTGTTACTACCATTGCTGTAATTTTAAAGGAATTTACTTTTTTTAAATCATGCAAAACAATCAGAAAAAGCAGCTGGGTTACATGTTAATTTACCGTAAAATCCGGCGTGTAACGCGCACTTTGAACACAAAAAATAAGATCGAAATTTAGGGGTGCGTGTTATACGACGGATATGAAAATGAGAGCTTTTAAAATATAAAGAAAGAGATGAGCACAAAGAAAAATTACATTTCTATATCTATATCAAAATATGATGATTAAAAAGAAAATATATTCCTTATGAACTTAAAGGACTGTACTTCTAGAAGTATACTATTTTTTTTAAAATTTTTGGAATGATATCTTGAATAAATTACTCCAAAACACAAAAGTATTACACACATACGTTTTAGGATTCTCTGTAAAAAGGGGGGGGAGCTCGTTATACGGCAAATATATCTAAAAATCAGAAACTGCGGTTTGAAAGTGTAGGTGTGGTATACGCCAGATTTTACGGTAATAGTTGAAGACTTGGTAGTTCAAGACACATTTGTTTCATGAAACCAAAGCACACATTGAGCTTTCTTTTGCATCGACACCATTTCGGCAGAATATGTCTTCCTTGCAAACGTTCCCCTGAGTCAATCTTGAAGGAGTATCTGTCGCAGGAAAGTGATGAAATTAAGAATCTCATCAAATCCCTAACGGAGATGATCACTTGATGGTAGATATTAAAATAACGTCTCTTCAAGGTGATTTCCCTAATAAAGTAAGGAAATTGAACGAATCTCTGAGTTGCTTCAGTGAAATGATGAAAAAATATTATCAAGAGTTTAAAAGTGTTTAGTTAAAAAATAGGGTGCATTGTTAAACGCAGAAGTAAGTAATACAACAATAGTCAATGAAATACAAATTATTTATTCGAAACTAATTTACAAATAATTAGAAAATTAGGGCCGGTATTTTTTGACGTATAACATCTTTCCTCTCGGTTGCTTACGCTTTAAAATATAAATCTCTATGTTAATCCTATGGTGCCATTTTTTAAAGATATTGGTGTAGATATTTAGGGAATCGATAGTACAACCTGTATGGTTAGGAAGTACGAGGACTCGACACCCCCCAGCTGTCTCCCCCCACCGTATAGCATTTTGCCAATGCAAATCCTGACTAGTTCATTTCATCATTTCTCTGAAACAGTTCAGGGGTTCTATAAAGTCACTTACTTTCATCAGGGAAATGAACTTGAAAAGACGTTATTTTAACATCTATTGTCAAGTGATCAACTCCCTTAGGCCTTTGGCGAAAATTCCTAATTTCGCCATTTCTATGCGACATATTCACGTCGTCTACTGCACACAAAAAAACTATTTGTTTCCTGAAGTGAAACTTCTTTAGGCGTCCTCGGGCGTTGAGAGTGAATAAGAAATTAGCCCAGTTTTGCGTTACGGTGAGAAACCGAACGAAAGTAGGAGTCCACCACCTCCTTCTCCCGAATCGTTGTCATGGTAGACAGTGGAGTAGTGAGTAGACAGTGAGTAGGTGGGAAAGGGAGCGGGGGCACCACATGACTTGTGCCATATCTGTGAAAAGTTAGCTGATTGCCAACCTCTCCTATTGGTCGACTTTCCACACCCCTTCCTTTTCCCCAGACCTGGGATCATCTATCCATGGTTGAATGTGTTACAGCGTGAGCGTTGCCGTAGGCAAGAGTGTGCTTTTTTGAAATACCGTAAAACTTAGTGTATAACGCGCACCTATACTTTCAAGCGGTATTTTTTAATTTTTATGTATATTCGCCGTATAACGCACACCTTTTTTTACGAAGAGACCTGTAATATACGTGTGCAGTGCTGTTATGTTTTAAAGCAATCCTTTATATATATATACTGCTCAGAATAATTAAAGGATATTGCGGTTTTAGGTGGATCTTGTGGCTGGGAGACTTTTTAGCTGATTCATACATGGTCGACAGACGTAGTAGGTTATATGAGAATGAATTACACATGTTTGGCAGAAAAAAGGCATTTTATTGCGCATTTGTGTACAAAAGGAAAAAACGCAATTTTTGCATATGAGAAAAAAAGAATAAGAAAAGGTGTTTTCTTCAAAAGAAATCATTTTCAGTAGGGGGTATGGTTTCCACGGACGGCCAGCAACGTTGAGCACCTTTGAGGCATGGAGTATATGAGGCTATTAATCACGAGTTGGGGTATTATGTCCCACTCTTCCAGAAGAGTTCTTCCCAGTTCTTGGAGAGTTTGTGGGGGTGGTTGGCGGCCAGCAACTCGTCTTCCTAAACCGTCCCAAACGTGCTCTATTGGATTTATGTCTGGAGAACACGCTGGCCATTCCATTCGTACTATTCCTTCCTGGAAAAGGAAATCCTCCAGCAGGTTAGCACGATGTGGCCTGCAGTTATCGTCCATTAAAATGAAGTCATCTCCGATTGCTGCAGCGTAAGGGATTACAATACGTCTGAGGATCTCATCCCTATATAGGCGAGCAGTCAGAGGTCCATCTCGAATGATGTAGAGGTCTGTGTGCCCGTCAATGGAGATGCCACCATACACCAACACCTCCCCCACAGCCAAATCTAACACTTTCATGCACGAACGCAGGATTATTCCTACTGCCACGGTCCCTCGAGATGAAAATATGCCTATTATCCGGAAGAACAGAAAAACAGGACTCGTCAGAAAAAAGAACATTGCTCCATTCATTTCTCCTCCAGTTCACATGCTCTGTTGCCCACTCCCTGCTGTCGCAACGATGCCTTGATGTTAGTCTAACACATACCATCGATTGGCGAGCATACAGACCTACACCATGGAGCCAGTTTCGGACAGTCTGAGTTGAAACCGTGGTGCCAGTAGCCGAGCGAAGGTGTTGTTGGAGAAGAGTAGCGTTCATATTTCGGTGTCTCCGAGCCGTTAACACTAAATAACAATCTTCATTGGGCGTTGTTGCCCGTCTACGACCTTGCCCTGGTCTTCGGCCTGCACTTCCAGTCTTCAAAAAACGGTTCCAGATCCTGGAAATCACACTTTGTGACACTCCAATGGCTTGCGATACTTCAGCTTCAGTTTGGCCCCCTTCTATCCTACCAACAACTCTCCAAGCTTCTGAATCGATTAAATTACTTCGCTGAGACATCGTACTCATCGAAACAAAGCAGTCACTGAATGCCGATCATCCTTGTCTTCATTTCAGTTGAAAGTAAAATTTCATTCGCTGCCGCAGAAGCGACGTTTTTGACGTCGGACTCAAAATTAGCATACTCCACAGTTTGAAAATCAGAAAAATTTGCGTTTGTGATTCTCTTCTTCCATTTTCGACAAAAAAAAATTCGCTTATATCTTTATTTTATATAAAACTTACAATATCCTTTAATTGTTTTGAGCAGTATATATATATATATATATATATATATATATATATATATATAAGTTCATAAGGTATGATTTCTTTTAAATAAACAGTATTCCGATCTTTGTAGAAGTCTAAGTTTTTTTATGCACATCACTTTTTTTTTTAATGTATCATTTTTTTATACTTGGCGTATAACGCGCACCCGTAAATTTCGATCTTATTTTTTGTGTTAAATTTGCGCGTTATATGCCGGATTTTACGGTATTTCCTCAGAGTGTTGGCTACATGGCAATGTCTTCGGCGGCTAATTTGTTTAATTTTCATTTGGGTTGAATTATTATTAATTCTAGTCAGAATGCCTAAATCCAATGTACAAGGAGAAAAAAAGTTTCATGAAAGAAAAAAAGAACTAGCAGCAAATCCATTTGAAAAGTCACAAAAAAATAGTGCAAATTCATCAATTGTTACTACAGAATGTCCATCAGATCGTATGACAGAATATCGAGCACGGATAAAATCATTGCAAAATATTGTCTTAATGCTGAGTTTAATGACCGATGATGGGAATGTTATTGAGACTCCTCTAATGACAGCTCATATTAATACGAACTTTGTGGACTTCTCTGTGCCATAGCTTTCGACATGTGTACTGCTTGATGGGACTGATGCATGGGAACTGATAAGCTTACGTTACAAAAACTATGATTCCCATAAAACTTCTCACAAAAATTTTAAAAGCGATTCGTTGATAATCCTTTCTGTCACGGGTAAAGATACGGTACTTGAGATAGTGTCAGGGTCGAGCGGTAACGTTACTGAATTGCTCGTTTGTGAAGTCACGATGTAATACCGGGGGTTTCTAAATGAATATATATACATATATCGGAGTTTTAACGCTTTATAGTATTTATTACATATAACTTACAAGTAAAATTCATACATCGAATGAAAGAGTAACTGAAAAAGTTTTACCTACAGGCTTACAAATATTCAATGTGAGCCCCATTCTTCACACGGCACACATCAAGTCAATTGGCGAATTCATCCCAAACTTTGTTCAGTGTGTCTGAGGTCATTCTTGCAACAGATGCTTCAATCCTTCTGGAAGGTTAGCTGGTAGCGAAATTGCGTACACACAATCCTTAATGAACTCCCACAGAGGAAAATCACATGGTATCAGATCGGGTGAACGTGGAAGCCATGAAAAAAACAAGCTTTATCTTGAGGCCCTTTGAGAAAAATGCATTGGTCGAGTACAGTGATGTTCAACCAATTGCGTACAGTGAGATGGTGCACCATCTTGCTACCAAATGAAATTCTGGTTCACTTTCTTTCAATTGAGGAAATAGCCATAATTGTAGAGCATCAAGATAGGCAGAACCATTTACAGTTGCTTTTCCGAAAGTGAAAGGCCCATACACTTTCCGCTGAGATATGGCACAAGAAACACTCCATTTAGGTGAGTCTCGTTACGATTCTAGCACGTCCTGAGGATTTTCTAAGAAACGCTCCAGATGCACGCATTATGAGTGTTCACGTGTCCATTGAGATGTCCACCGGAATGTTCGTTCCACAGTAATAGCAGATTCTGTCTTTTCAAACTGGGGAACACAAAACGCTTTCTGTTCAATAGTCGCCATTTTCCTACTAGCTCACTGATCGGGGAGGAAGGAGGGGGAATTCTCATACGTTTCGCGCGCATGCGCATACACGCCAGGAAACAAACCTGTTTCAGTTGGTCATTCATTCGATATATGAGTTATACTAATAAGTTAAAATGTAATAAATACTATAAAGCATTTAAACTTCGATATTCATTTATAAACACCCTGCATTTTGAACGAGCTACTTTTAAATCTTGTCTTTAGGAAAAAGAGTTAAAAAATGTGGTTGATAGAATTTTCTTGAAATAAAATGGGGAATTTATGCTGCTCCTATGAATTTTGCGTTTTGTTAGGATAAATTGGGTTCACTACTGACAGATAGATTATGGTTTAGAGATGATTTGAGAGCGCCAGTAGCTGAGCACAAAAGTATTTTGGAAGTAATTTTACCGGGAATTAATTTAGAAGATATTAAATCATGCTACAAATACCGACAAAGTTTAAGAAGAAAAAGTATGCCAAATTTATCAAAATATAATGGTTTTGTATACCCAAAAATTTCAGCGCATCTTCTAACTTTGTATTTGGTATCAGAAAGACTCATTTAATCACAAAAACCTTTCATGAAAATTAGGCGATTGAGACATGTACACGGGCAGTTAGGAATATTAGGGCAAATAATCAAAGTTCCAGTATCTGTCAATACAATGATCAATCGATTGCCACGGAATGTTGATGATGACTACTGTGTCAATTTTCACATCAAGCGGCGAAGATTCACAGAAAAAGTTATTTGATGGATTTGGTTACTAAAAGAACCTTCAAAGCATGGCTGCAATATATAGAAGCTACTCCATTGTACATAATGTATGATGTTATAGCGATGATAAAGTTCCTTCAATTTCAATCACAGTGCGTCTCAAGTTAATCAAGTTGAATTTAATGAAAATATAACTATTGAAGAGATGCTTACTGCCCAGCAACAGACGTTATGGTATGAAGAGAAATATTTTCGTATCGCTCGTAAAGAAGTGAATGTACCAAGAAGCTTGTTATTTGATGAACGTGCTGAGGAGTTCTCTCTCCCAGCAATTTTCTTGGGTCATTTTAAAAACTTCAGGGAACGAGTTACACCATTCATGATGGCCACAAATGAATTAAGACGTGCTGATCGTCATGAAGTGACTCCACAGCATTTGCTTTATATGGCAATGAAATTCATGCGATTCTCAGAGTTCGGGATTTGCTTACAGTTGACTTCAAACACGTTGGTAAAAACGTAAATATTACTCGTCAATAGATTGAATCATAAGAGTACATTGATGGCTGCATTGAAAATAATTTAGCTTTCTTCACGTTTTTTTTTTTGATCGACTACAATCGAGGATTTTCATATCCTGCTTTAGTTACAATAAACCTGTTGTATCCTTCTAGGAAAATGATAATGCAAAAAATTAAATAAAAATATTGTTTTCATACAATAAATGAAGTTCGAATTTAATATAATTGAAATAATTTCCCCAGCAGTTTAATATAATTAGATGTATTCCTGCTTTTATGGCCAACGTCACCAAAGAAGTTTCACTTCTACCGCGTGGCGTTCCACGCACCATTTTTTTTATTTATCCAACGCCTGTGCCCGGCTTCTTGACCATTTAACGCCGAGCTTCCCAGTACCGACTGACGATGTCGTCAATCGGGTATTCATCAAGTCCCGTGCATTGGAGCAGGTGGTCTCCATCCATTCTGGCATGACCGCAGAGTGGATAGGCCTGGTTAGCATTCACGCCAAGCCAGTGGAGGTATACTCCCAAAAAGTCATGTCCAGTGGTTAGGCGAAAGCGGGCAACAGCCTCGGATCTCTCCAAATGCATCGGGATTGGACCCACATTAGCCAGAGTTTCCCATAGTTTTCCAAGGCTCTTGGTCTTTTGAGTCACGATAGCTTATTTGTCAATGAAAGCAGAAATAATCCTCTTTGCTCTTCTGGGAGTTAAAGGGACTTCCGGTTGAGATGAATCCTCTCCCTGCTTGCCTTTTCCCACTACTCTATCATTACCAGGGATCCTAACATAACTTGGGACCAACTGTAAGTCAACAGTCCAGCCATATGAGATTAGCTCCACAATTTTAGTTTGGCACTGAATTGTGTTAAAGCAGTCAGTTAGTGTATTACTGCTTAAAGCTAAAATTGCAGCCTGGGAGTCTATGAAGAAGACAACTTTTTTAGGAGCTAGGATGGCAGCTAGTACATGCGTTGTAGCTTCTCAGATAACCAAGATTTCGCCATCGTAGTTGGTGGCGTTCTTTCCCACGGCTAATGAGCCCTCAAAGAGCCGACGGAACCATCCCACGCCGGTTCCTTTTGTTTCTGGCAGGTATGAGGCGTCTGTGTAGATATGGATCCAATTATGCACTGGATACCTTTGTTTGATCGTTTCCAGAGAGCAGGATTTTAACTCTTCAAGAATGGCATCAGACTTATTTGATGTCATGTTAGGTAAGTTGAGACATTTAGAGGAAAGAGCAGTAGCGACTGTGGAGTAGAAATGTATAGGAGCATGGTGAGTCATTATTAGCGGAAGATGGTGTTTCTTCATAAGAAGATCCGCATGTGAAAGAGGAAAAGTCTGAGTCTTGAGTCTCTTTGTTGCTCATCTGTACTCGTTCCAGTACTTGCAATCTACTCTTCTGGCTCTCTCCCAAAATTTGTGAGTGAATTTGTCTCTATGAATATCAAGAGGCTCGATGCAGGTCTGAAGTTGCATTGCTGTAATTGGAGTTGATTTGGCTCCACTGGTTATAATTCTGAGGCCACTATTCTGAGCGATGTCGTACTTTTCAAGGTTGGATGTATTTACCAGGGTCACAACTTCACAACCATAGTCCAACATTGGATGGACATAGGTTATATAAACTGTGGATAAAGCATTCTGGGTAGCTCCCCTCTTGATAGCAGGTAGTCTCTTCAAGAGATTTAGACGTTTTATGCCTTTTTCTGATGTTTCTACGGTGTGAGTGCCTATTGGAGCTTACAGTCAATATTGATTTCTAGGTATTTGGACAAAGACACATATTTAAGAGGAAGTCCTTTATATTCCAGGTGGAAAAGGTGCTGCTTGGTAGACAGAGTGAAGAGTTCGCATATTGTCTTCTCAACACTGACTTCCATTTTGTTGGTGTTGGCCCATATTACAAAATTAAGTAGGGAGCTATTCAAGCCGTCTTCCAAGGAACGAATGTTACTAACCGTGACACAAATTACCACGTCATCAGCAAAGAAGAGGTAAGAAACTCCAGGGACCTTTTGAATGGCTGTCTCTAGGTCGCCTATCATGATGTTGAAGACATGACAACCATGAACTACTCCCTGACACAGCTATTTCCAGGAAGGGGTAGCATTTAGAAACCTGTATTGGATTTTGTACTTTGAGAAGAAGCTTGTGACGGGCTCACGCGTCTTTTCTTCAATGTGTCATTTGGGTTCCTTGGGGCCAGAATTAATGGCAACTCTTTTCCAACCATTTCCAAGAAGTGAAGTGTGAAAGAAAGATGCAAATTAGGAAGCTTTTAAATATCAGAAGTTAGAGTAGGTGGGTGGAAATTTGAGGAATGTAAACATAATCCATGGTTCAAGCATGCAGGAGTTTTGGAAAACGCTAGAGATGTGATAGAGTTTCATTGAGTCAAGATGCATACCATTGCACTCGAGTAATTACAAGGCTTCACATAACTTTGTTGTGATCGTTACTTCAAACTACAGTAAGGTAGGATTGGCTATTTAATATTAGGATCTGTGATAGTATTAGAATTGAGTTTCGGCGAGTCAGTTATTGATAGTGGTCCGGGTTAGGTTAATTCGATGTTATGTAAATTGTGTGTTTATAATCTAATTTCTTAAAGGATTAAGTTAAATATCTTAATAAAGCCATATTAATATAATGTATGCTTCTAGTTCTTCCGTTAATCCTACACTTTTAGCTCACGCTGATACTCAAAGAGATGCTCACCCTAGGGGGGAATATCACATTGGCACCCAAAGAGATTTAATTTATATGACCCCCGGTTTAATGTTTTACCAGAAGTGTACTTTTCCGGATCAGAGAACGTTACCGAGTTTTTGGAGGGTATTGACAATCAAATCAAATTACTCGAGATACCCAGCGATTTATCGTGTGCTTATTTGAAAGGTCATCATTGAAAGGGCCCAAGATTGGTATCAGATATTCGGATCAGCGTTAGTGCAGAATGCCGCCACGGACTTCGCGAAGCTCAAAGCAGCATTGTCAAAAGCATTCCCTGCCATACAAAATAGGAAAGAGTTAGAAATACGCGTCTCAACAGAGACGGAACCAGGAGCCAACGGATTTTGTTTACGATTTATTAAAGTTAAATACAAAATTAGAACTGGGGATGTCAGAGGAAGCCCTGGTAGACCATATTTTCGTTAGACTTGAACCACAAGTCCAAGATTATGTGGAGGTTCGAAATCTACAAAACACGGTCCAATTGTTAAAGGTCTTACCTAAGTTTGAGGAAAGATATTCCTGCAAGTCAATACGGGGTTCGAGGAATAGTGATAATGTAGAAAGACGAGGTTGGAATGAGCATAGGATGTCGAATGTTGATGATAATCGAAGAAATTGGAGAAATTTGGTTGGCGATTTGCTCTAGCAAACGATTGTAATATTTGACGATTTATCGCCGGGTTCGATTAATCGAACAGTACCTTACTATCAAATATATGTAAAAGAAAACTTAGTTTCTCTCTCGATTGTTGCTAATAATTTCGGTAAAACTACTGGAATGAGATTTCAACGTTTTCTCCACGAAATCCTCTTTTAACGGTTAAAGTTGACCGCCAAGGCTTTGAAAAAAAAAACAGTTGGTAGTAATTGTGTGCGAGATGAATAATTGCGTCATACTATTTCAATAAATGACGTTATATATTTTTTTTATTACCGGAAATGTGAGGAATCCGGGAAAAGGGAAAGCTTGCGAAATGTCGCAATGTGTGTGTGTCTGCGGATACGGATTTTGTAGACCAAAATGTACGAAAAAAGAATGTCCGACATTTTTTCGGGGCGTGAAATCAGATTTTCGAATCAGTTTTCAAAAATATCCGTACCTTTGCCTGATAATGCCGGTCGACTTTATTTTAGACACACCGTACCAGGGGCTTACCTTAAACGTTTTGAAGCCCGAAACTTGGCCTGTAGCGTATTTCGAGATGGGCAATCCGAACCTGATCTCCGATCGAAGAAATTGCCGCAACTTTACTGGATAATTCCAGATGACCGTCTATTACGTTCACTGGGGCAGAAGCTTACCTTAATATGTTTTCGAGCTAGAAAAGTACGTTTCTGATGTATTTTCAAATGGTGAACCATATTCTAAAATCGTATTTTAGAAATTCCTGTCACAGCCCCGGATAATCCTGAATTACCGTAATGCTCTATTCCAGGGACAGAACTTGTAGGCTGAGAAGTGCCGAAAGTAGACACTGATTATGCTTACGGTAACGAAACAACAATATGAAATCAGATGACAGAAACTCTCGTAACTTTGCCAGATATTGCTGGAATTATGTGAAATGGCTTCGCGTTCGAGTCCCGCGTGCGGATTTTCATTCCCTCTAGAGGCTGAACTTGCACGCGCTAGGGCAATTAAAGTTAGTCGCGCGTGTGTTTCGAGGCAGGAAATGAGAAACTGAAATTAGATTTTAGGAGTTCGAGTAACTTTTGGCTGGATAATGCCGGACGACTGTAATATACGTGGAGATCGGCACCAACCTAATTTGCAAGCGTAGTGACGCAAAAATTAGGTTCCAGATGTATTTCAAGACTGCCGATTCGAATATTCAATCCAATTTGAGAAATTCCCGTAACTATCCTAAATAATGCCAGGTGGCCGTATTTTACGAGAACCATGACAGAGGCTTAACTTAAAATTCTTGGGATGTGAAAAGAGCTTTCCTGGTGTTTTTCTGGGTGGGAATGAAGGCTCTGAAATTTATTTTAAAAACTCCCGTAACTTTGTCGGATAAAGCCAGACGACCATAATGCCCCCTCCCCTTCCAGGGACTAAACTTGCAAAAATAGGGAAGCCGAAGTGGACCCCGGATACATCTCGGGAAGAGAACGAGAATCTGGATTCGGATTTCAGAAATGTCCTAGATTTGTTGGAAATTGCTGGAATGAGGTAGAATGGCCTTGCGTTCGAGTCCCGCGTCCGTATTTTAATTCCCTATAGCTGCTGAACTTCCAAGCACAGCCTTGTGAGCATACGATCGCAAATAGAATACTGCATTGGCAATTTCATGTTCAGGTATTGTTACGACTTTGTTAGATGGGGGCCAAATGCACATTCAGCATTTAAGCTGCCACTATACATTCATAAGAAATCATACGGTTTGGTTACGGCATTGCAAAGGAGTTCAACCATAATCCCATAAATGTACCATGGCTCAAAAACATTCACTCGAAGTATTACATGGAACTTACAAGATTTTTAAACGGCAACGAAAAAATATTCGAGTTTGCTATTTTACTATTGTCTGATGATTTCCGACAGAAATAGCCAGTCATTTCTCGCCATGCTTTTGCTCACGAGACTAACGCCTGTTTAAAACAATCGTTTTTATAGCGAAACGTCGAGACACTTCGCTTGACCATAAACATGTTAGTACAATTGTAAGGTCATCAATCTGCGCAAATATTTTCTAAGTGCTGGATATTAGATACGATGAAGTAGAACTGCATCTCAATACATAATGTATCAAATTGCCAGACAATTTCTGTACCGTATTTCAGACAAAAAATTAATTGATTGAGAGTGCCTTCCTGGGATATACTGAATAATTATCTAGATAATGATTGGCTATGTAATCCTATTACTTAGGCAGAAAATATGTTGATGTTGAAGAAATAAATTTACAGGTACATAGTTGTTACCTGATGAACTACTGCCTTTTAAATTAATCCACACTATTGTTGATGAAAACAAAACCCTAAATTTTCGAACTGAGTTTTTGAATTATCTGGATTTATAATGAATGCGCGACCGCACAATCTTCGGTTGAAGATTGGTTCACTAGTTGTTCTGCTGTGTGACTTAAATCCACCTTGTAACAACTACATTTAAACCCTGCCTTCCCTTGATGATTAGTGGCAGCCAGGGGGCACCACCTGTTCTTTAGAGAAGCGGGAACTCGTTCCCCTCGCGCTTCTGCCTTGGATCGCTACCGGGGAAAAGATGTGTACACGTGGAGTCAGGGAAAGCCTGTTTCCCTCCTTTAGTCCTTAAGCCATTTTCTGTAACGATAATGGATGTGTGTTGTTTTATTTAAGTGACCCCTTGTGTTGTGGAACGTAAGAACGTTAAATAGTATTTGTTCCAGTAATGAAAAGGCTTCTTCATTTCAACACAATGAATACCCGTCGCCAAAAGCCCTCGTGTAGCTGAACAGTGCGACGTTAATATTCAATCAATCAATCAACACAATGAATACACGACATGGGGGATTGTCATAGTGGCGCCCAACGTTCTAACCGGACCAGGAAACCGAGATGCTGATCAACGCTTCCTTGAGTGTACATTTTGTTTTTCTTCGACCAACTGACCACGTGTATGGAAATTTTAGTGTGTGTCGCCCCGACAGTCAAAGTTAAAGTGCTCGTCTTTCAGAAAATTGTCAGTTTTAGTATCATCCCGATGCTAAGGTGAAAGTGCTCGTCTTTCAGAAAACTGTCAGTTTTAGTATCATCCTGATACTAAGGTGAAAGTGCTCGTCTTTTTGTTGGAAAATTATCGGTTTAGTATCATCCCGATACTAAGGTGAAAGTGCTCGTCTTTTAGTTGGAAAATAATCGGTTTAGTATCATCCGGATACTAAGGTGAAAGTGCTCGAAAAGTGAGGAAATAATCCGAAGTGAAATTGTGTTGCTTTATGTGTTATGTTTTGAAGTGCGCGAGTGGTGTTTACAAGATATCTGCTATTTTGAAGAAAAAAAATCTCTTCCCGAGATTATGTATTACTGAAATCTTTATCTGTATTTGAACAAGAAATCGGAAATTAAATCTGTGAGTAGATGTAACAAATCTTTTGTACAATAATATTGAGGAATATGATCATTTATCTTTTTTGAGATATTAGTATTTGTATATTTTGTTTCTATAATGCAATTTTTTTTAATTATAATTATTTCAATCTACTGTTGAAAATAATTGTGAAATTCAAATAGTGAAAGATCATTTCTGCTTTCAGGAAGAAGTAACTGATATAACATTGTTGATAAATATGTATTTGTGCATTTTAAAATAATTGCTATATAATAATTTGCTGTAAATAATTGCTATATAATAATTTGCTGTAAATAATTGCTATATTGAGTAAATGGTGAAATTCTTGGTTATTATTATTATAAGGATCTGTTGAATATATATATATTTATTCTTTCTTAAAGTTAAATATTGAAATAAAAGGTAATTTCTGCTATCAAGCTGAGGGGGGAGAAACCTCATTTAATTATCAAACTTTGATATATGTAATGTTTTCAGATTTAGATATTTTTATTGTTTAATATATTTCATGAATCGATATATTTATAGCTTTCAAAAAGTTCTATTTGGTGATTTTAAATTTTATGTTTCTTGAGAATAGATTTGTTTAATTTGCATGAGTCACATCCTGTGATAGCGGAGTACTTGTTTAGTTTGTGTATTTTATTCATTGCATTTCCGGTGTGTTTTTTTGAATTACGTAAGGAAGGTTTCATAAAATATATAAGTATTTCACAAGAAATATTTTTTTTTTTTTAAAAAAAATGAATATTAAATAATCTTATATTCCTAATTGAATCACAGTGTGATACATTTAGCTTTTAAATGTTTTGTACTTATTAAGTATATATATATATATATATATATATATATATATATATATATATATATTTCACAACATAACATGTAATCACGTTTTTTCAATATGCTATTGTGACTCATGATTAATTTTATATTTCATATACAGTTGAATTTATGGTATTTTATTTAAATTTTCTGAAGATCTTTTTGTAAAATAATGTTTTGTTTATTCCCTTTATATTGAATTTTTTTCTTTATATGTTTTCTCTGCAGGGAAGGTAGTTGTTTAATGATTAGTTAATACGTATCCATTGATATTAGGAAAACCAGTTTAATTTATAACTTCCTGTATACTTTAAAACCTGAATCTAGTTTTAGTTTTAAAGACAAATATGGCTTTTCTCTCAAAAGGCAAGAAAATAGACCTCTATAATTTAGCAAGTGAGCTACGAGTCTCTGTGACTTTAGAGGATAAAATAATTGACTTACGCGAAAAATCACTTCATGTACATTCTTTCAGAATAATGAGCAGTTTGTGAAAAGAGATGCTCGATAACATTGTTGATGAACGTAAATCGCTTGAAATCGAAGCCTTAAAGAAAATAGAACGGGAGGATAAGTTCCTTGCTGATCAGAGAGCATTTGAGCTTGAAAAACTTAAATTACAAGCGCAAAATCCTCCAGCTTCCGTAGGTAATTCTTCTCAAATGGATTCTAACCCCATGAGGCTGGATTTAAAAACAGTCTTGCCCACATTCATCCCTGATAAAGATGACATATCACTGTTTTTAACAATGTTCGAAAGACAAATGAAGCTCCTAAATGTACCTGCCGATTTTTGGGTATCACACTTATTGGAGTCCTGCCAAGTGATATTGGCAGGTTAATTGCAAGAGAACCGGAAGAGATGTTTAGGAATTATGCTCACATTCACAATATTTTATTGCAAAGGTTCAAACTGACAGCTGACCGTTTCAGAGTCCTTTTTTGCCGACACCAGAAACAGGATCATTCCACGTGGAAAAATTTCTTTTTTGAGCTAAGAACCTTTTTCGAAGGTTGGCTAAAAGAATTAGATATAGATTCATTTGAAACCTTGAAAGATCTTATCATCGCAGATCAAATAAAAAAAAGGTGTCCACCAGATTACAAGAATCATTTCCTAGACACTTGGGAAATACTGAATGATCCCGTTGTGTTAGCTGAAAAGCTGGACTCATACGAAAATGTTAAACCCTCTTCGCAAAAATTAACAAAACTAAGCAACTCTCGTTTTTCTAGGAACACAGGCAATCCGGAGTTTAGGAAGTCTCACTCATTCAAAGTTGAAAAGAATGTTTCGGGTAACCACAATAGTGCTTTTGCTAACCCTAGCTACATACCAGCTCGGAATACCAACACCGGTATTCATCCACCTATTTCTTGCTATGGTTGTGGCAACCCTGGAATTATAAAATCGAAATGTCCAAAATGCTCACACAAAAAAGAGAGTGCCTCTGTCAACGCCATACACATGTTTACTTGTCTTACCTCCCCAGTAGCTCTACTTGACATCGAAGTCTATGAGGCTACAGGCACAGTTTGTGCTGATACAGGAGCCAGCCAGTCACTCGGGGAGAATTAATGTTTAAATTCTTGAGAAATCGTGACAAAAATTCTCAGAATTTCATCTTGCTATGTGCCTAGCTGATGGTCAACAATCCACATCCCTTGTTCAAAAAGCTACAGTACCAATCACCGTAGGTGGACGAACTTTCCAAATCGATTTAATTTTTTTGCCACATGCAAAAGGTAACCGCACTCTTCTAGGTGTTGACTTTTTAAGGACATCAGGAATCGTAATGGACATGCGTAACAATTTTTGGTATTTTGGTGACAAACCAAGCTTCAGGATACCTTTTTCAAAAGATGTTCCTTTGCCTGTAGACGACAGTCCTGTCGAAATAAATAGTAGTTCTTGTCCCACGAATTCGATTCCCAGTGAAATTCCATTACATAGCAACACTGTTGATGAAACTGAGACAAATGATCTCCATTTGCGAGAAGAAGAAGGACAGGCCCTAAATGTAGAAAAAAGAAATGATTTGATGGTCCTGCTTAATGAAAGTAAAGATGTTTTCAGACTAGTGGGGAGAACCAACTCCATTCGTAAAACACTTTATAAACACAGGTGACCACCCACCAGTTTCAACTGCACCTTATAGACTATCTCCAAACAGGAAAGAACACTTAAGGAAAGAAATTGATAATCTTTTGGCTCATAATATTATAGAAGAATGCGAGTCCCCATACGCAGCCCCAGTAGTTTTAGTACCCAAGTCTAATGGAACTGTTAGGTTGTGCATAGATTATCATAAACTAAATGCGATTACTATACCTGACAAATATCCACTGCCCCTCATGGAGGTTCTTTTACATGATGCTAAATCTACTGCTTTTATGTCTACCCTTGACTTAAAATCCGGTTATCATCAGGTAGAGGTCAATCCAGCGGACCAGGACAAGACTGCATTCGTTTGCCCTTTTGGTACATTTAGGTACAAAAGAATGCCATTTGGACTTCGCAATGCCCCAGCAACCTTTCAGCGTCTTATGGACCAGTTTCGTAATGGATTGCCAAATGTAAATATCCTGGTGTATTTAGACGATATCGTTGTGTTGTCTGAAACGTTTGAACAACACATTGAGGACTTAAGAATGGTCTTTGACAGACTTAAAAAATTTAAATTATGTGCTAACAGAGAAAAATGCAAGTTTGTTTGCTCTCGCGTGAAATACCTTGGACTTTGGATAACTCCTAAGGGAATAGAGGTGGATCAAGATAAAATTGCAGCGATACAAAACATTCCTTCCCCGAGAAACCTAAAGCAGCTACAGTCATTTTTACAGACCTGCTCATGGTATAGAAAATTCATTCCGAATTTTTCAGATATTGATAGACCCTTTAGCAACTTGTCAAAGAAAAGTACTGCTTGGAAATGGAGTGAAATTGAGCAACAAGCTTTCCAAACCCTCAAACAATGTTTAATAACCCCGCCAATATTGAGACAAGTTGATCCTAAAAAGCCTTTTATCATCCGAACGGATGCAAGCAGTTACGCCCTCGGTGCAGTTCTGCTACAAGGAGAAAGCCCCACCGATGAACAACCAGTAGAATATGCCAGTAGACTCTTGAGTTCTGCTGAAAAAAATTACTCGACAACAGAGCGAGAAGCCTTGGCTGTAGTCTGGGCCTTAAACAAATTTAGAGGATATATTGAAGGGGCAGAAATTACAGTGGCATCTGACCATCAACCGTTAAAGTGGCTGATGAATTTAACATCACCAACCGGAAGATTAGCCCGATGGGCACTTCAAATACAATCTTACAATCTGAAGATTGACTATTTTCCAGGGAAATGCAATTTTATTGCAGATATGCTTTCCAGGCCAGAGTATAGAGATGAAGAAATTTGCGAATTAAAAACTATAATTATTGATTTCCCGACGAGAACTGCTAATGAGCTAAGAACAGAACAATTGAAGGACCTTGAGCTAAAAAAGATAGTTGATTGTTTTGAAAATCCCAAACAAGGGAGTTGACTTTGCCAATTGGACTGGGAGAGGGTACGTGATGAATCAGGGAGTACTGTACCGGTACTCACCTCATGCTGAAGTTGAAGAAGCTCAACTAGTTGTCCCTACTCATGACAGAGAGAAGATATTAAAATTGCACCATGATGCTCCCACCGCTGCACATTACGGTGCTGATGGTACCTTTTCCAGAATTTCCTCGAAATATTACTGGACTGGTATGAGGAAATTTATTGCTGATTATGTGAAGAGCTGTTCAGAATGCATTAGATACAAAGCCACGAATCAGAAACCTGCAGGTCTTCTGCAGACCCCTGTTCCAACTCAACGATTTGAGAGCATAGCTATTGATCTTTTTTGGTCCCTTACCAGAAACGACCGAAGGTATGAAGTGGATTTTCATAGTGGAGGATTACACAACAAAATGGGTAGAGTTATTCCCATTAAAGCAAGCTACTGCTAAAGAATGTGCCATGACACTTCTAAATGAAGTCTTCCTAAGATACGGAGTGCCCCGTAGACTAATAAGTGACAATGGGACTCAATTTGTGAGTGTGGTGATGCAACAGTTATGTTTTGTCTTGGATATCAATCAAAGTCTCATTCCCGTATATCACCCACAGCCAAATCCAGTCGAAAGGAAAAATAGGGATTTGAAACCTCGTTTGGCAATGATGGTAGGTAACAACCATACATTATGGATTGAAAAGCTACCAGCTATTAGGTTTGCACTGAATACTTCAAAATGCGAGTCAACAGATCACACGGCAGCATACCTAACCTTCGCCAGAGAACTACGAACTTTGGACCAAGTAAATACTGATCTACGGCCTGTCATCCATAACGATAATTTTGTGCCTGAATTTACACCCTATTTAAAACGTTTTGAAGGATACATGTCACAAATTAAAGAAAACATTGAAATGAGTCAAGATCGTCAAAAAACATATGCATATAAATCACGCAGACCAAGTCCTAACTATAAAGTTAATGATCTGGTATGGGTAAAACTTCACTCAATAAGTAAAGCGAGTCAGAACAGGAGTGCAAAACTCATGCCTAGGAGAGACGGGCCGTACATTGTGTTATCCCAGAGATCTCCCACTACCTTTGTAGTAGCCAGTTGTGACAAACCTGACGAACCTTTAGGTGTCTACCATACATCAGCTTTAACCCCCTTTCTGAATGGCACAGAGACCCAGTCTTCTGTAGTGCCTCTCAAGAAAAGAGGAAGGCCACGCAAACAGCCATTGGTTCCTAGAGGTACTGCCGGAGAGAATGCCATAAGGTCTGCTAGTACACCCCCTCGCCGAGACGGTCTTCGGCGGTGTAGGGGGAGAATGTAACAACTACATTTAAACCCTGCCTTTCCTTGATGATTAGTGGCAGCCAGGGGGCACCACCTGTTCTTTAGAGAAGCGGGAACTCGTTCCCCTCGCGCTTCTTCCTTGGATCGCTACCGGGGAAAAGATGTGTACACGTGGAGTCAGGGAAAGCCTGTTTCCCTCCTTTAGTCCTTAAGCCATTTTCTGTAACGATAATGGATGTGTGTTGTTTTGTTGTTTTATTTAAGTGACCCCTTGTGTTGTGGAACGTAAGAACATTAAATAGTATTTGTTCCAGTAATGAAAAGGCTTCTTCATTTCAACACAATGAATACACGACATGGGGGATTGTCATAACCTAGATAATGCAACGGTACACGTTTGATTATCAAAAGAACTACTGGGAAATTTTTTGAAGCAACCAATTTGAATGTAAAGTTTAAAGGTGAAATCTTCCTGTTGCAATGTATTCCACCGATATCATCAGAATCTCCAATACCACTCAAAAGGCTCCAAATCACGATTCGTTTAGCCTTCACGATGACCATAAATAAATCTCAAAGCTGAACAATGTCCATTTGGGGCCTGCACTTAAAGCATTCGTGTTTCCCGCATGGGCAACTATATGTAGCATGTTAACTTGTGGGGAAACAGTTAAATCTATTTGTATTAGCAAAAAACAGGTTACCAAAAAATATTGTATACCCCGAATAGCTATTAATTATATTAAAATTATTTTTTGTTCTAATTTAAAATGATAAAAATAATATTAAACATTACTAAAAATCACCGTTATTCACCTTATTTATGAAATAAAATCTTCATTTGCTGTTACTAACAACACTTCATAAGTAATATCTGCATTATACTATACTCAAATAGGAGATGAATAAAATTCAAAATGAAAAATATTATGTTGTTTTACGCTTAATTTCAACTCTCCGAAACTGTAAGCGAATATTAATTTGATTTCATTAAATAGCTTAAAATAATATTAAATGAGCCTATAACAACAAATCCCCAGCAAAACCTGGCCAGGTCAGCTAATATATATATAAGGATTATAAAATTATATTTAAAATTAAATTCCCTATATAGCATTTAGTTTTTATTTTTCATTACATCTACAAGTATTAAGTTAATCACCCAATTATTTCTCCGAACCACTAAACATTTCTGATCCCAGATCATTATATTTAAAAGCTCTATATTTGAGCATTAACTATCAAATACATATCATAAAATACGAGATACTTCACACAGCTGGCGTAAGTGGTAAAACACTTAGATTTCACTGTGGCGTTCTTTTTTCTCTTTGCCTCTTAGTGAAATATGATGTCGAGAATTCATTGAATAAAGTTCCTTTTTAAAATTAAGTCTGATTTTGGATTGAGACATTTCATATATATATACACTGGTGTGCAAAAATTAAGGACGAAGTCGAAAAATTTGCATATCAGCTGAACGAAGAGGAAGAGCGGACAGAAAGACCAATCAGGAGATTAAGTAAGGTGATGTACGGTAGCACATGCGCAGATATGTAGGTAGACGTAATGGGGGAGTGTCTGAGTAGTATAAGGCCTGTTGTCGGTGTAAGATCAGTATTTCTGGCAGATTGCACGCCGTATAACAGTTAAAATCACACCGAGTTGCTTCCTCAGCGAGAAATGGCGAATAATCAATCTGTTAGACGACATCTGGATGCTTTTACCCGAGGTCGAATCATTGGGAAGTTGGAGGAAGGCCGCAGTGTGACAAGTGTGGCTGCAGAGTTCGGAATTGCTCACAGCATCCTTTCACGACTTTGGAGACAATTTCAAACTACAGGAACAGCTATCCGGGGGTTCAGTAGTGGTCGTCCACAAGGAACCACACCCGCAGATGACCGGTACATTGTCTTACAGGCCAGAAGAAACATGCGGCAGACAGCGGGAGAAATCGCTAGACACACGACACAGGCGACTGGACGACCGATATCGCGTTTTACCGTGGCCAGAAGACTGCACGGTGGTGATCTGTTTGCACGACGCCCTGTACGGTGTTACCTTTAACGTCTGCCCATCGGAGAAGGCGTTCTCTGTCGTGATGGGAACACCGGAATTGGAGAGACAATGAATTGGGACGAGTACTCTTTACAGATGAGAGCAGATTCAGTTTGAGTAGCGATTCTCATCGCATACTCATCTGGAGAGAGCGGGGAAGCCACTATCATCCCTCGAACATCATTGAAAGGGACAGGTATGGAGGTCGCGGTGTTCTCGTTTGGGGAGGCATCATGCTTGGTAGCCGTACAGACCTTCACATCTTCGACGCAGGTTCAGTCAACGGGACCTGTTATTGTAACGAGATTCTTCTTCCATATGTGCGTCTTTTTACAGGCACTATGGGTCTGCAGTTCCTTTTCATGGAGGACAATGCACCATGTCATCGCACAGTAGCTGCCGAAGAGCTCTTAGAGAGTGAGAATATTGAACGCAGGGATTGGCCGGCACGATCTCCGGATCTCAATCCCATCGAGCATGTATGGGATTTTCTAGGCAGACGCTTGGCAGCTCGTACCTTACCACCAGTAACGATTCGGGAGCTTCGATTGGCGCTGCAAGACGAATGGGCAGCAATGCCTCAACAACTCATTGACACCCTCATTCTCAGCATGGGCAGACGCTGTGAAACCTGCCTAGCAGTCAGGGGAGATCATATCCCGTACTAAAGACCGGATGTTTCTTGCTGGACACCCATCACAGAGATGTATCGGCCTTCAGTCGCATTGCGCTCCATGCTACTTTTTCAATAAAGCTTCTTTTTATCCCTCTGATTTCTCTTTTAGTAAGTATTGCTTACATTACACATGTCCTTACGTATTGGTTATCTTACGGTATTAAATGTGTTGATTTGGAAAGCTTTTGTACAAAGTTATATTGAAAAAACCGTCTCGTCCTTAATTTTTGCACACCAGTGTAGTTTAAAATAGCAATTCAGGGGACACTTAGCCCTTTGACATGATGAATTTCGTGGGCCTTGATCTGGTCTTTGCCAATCAAGTGGTATTAGTAACAACAACAAGATGGCAATAGTTACAAAACAAAAGTTGTTTGTTAAAAATGTTTCAATGTATATAGAGTGAGACCACAGGAATTGTTTTTGTTTCACTTACAGATTTGGTTTTCACGGATATATCTGAAATGTTAACAACTTAAATGAAATATGTCATTTGAATATATACTGTAACGTGTGAGACATAAATACCTTCCAAGAAATAAGGAGTACTAATATTTTCATTCATAGAAAAGCTCATCTGCAATTTCTATGATTTACAGTCTATTGTGGAAAAACTACACAAGATTTTATTTTCTAGCATAGACAAATATTTAAAAAAATTGAGCTAATAAATTTTTGAAAAGTACGATTCAATAAGTGTTGTTACTTATGGCGCCTGATCGACAGTAACATCAGTTTAAGGCCCACAAAATTCATTGTGGCAATGCACTACTAGTAAGACTGTCGTTATCTGTGGCTTTGAGCACCAGACAGGTGACAGTGCGATTTTTTGGCTCGTTTCCACCCCAATTTAGAGGAAAAACACCCTGGGGTTGGTCAGATACCTCCCATCCATTTCCACCAACCTCACGAGAAGACTAGCTGCTCGACGGCGTTTTAGAGTACCCCCATATCGAAAAGGCAGTTTACATTTACAAACCTCCATGCCTTCTCCGGGGTTTGAACCCAGGCCCTACGGCACAGCACTCATAGTCACTGGCCACTATACCGGATGGTTGGCAAGATTCAATACGTAAAAAATTAAGCATAAAAGTTTCAAGCCCTCTTTTGGATATTTTAAATCATTTTAAAGAAATATAATACACGAACCATTGATAGGTCAATAGTCACTAAACACTAAATTTTTGAGAATTTTTTTTTAGCTTCTAAATGCCCAGATGGTTTGAATGCTAAAACATTATGTGAATGTTTATATAGAATACAAGCTATGTTGAAAGAGAGGAAATCAGTTCCAAAAATATAAATCGTCAATTAATTAGATAAAGAATCCCTATTTTATTTTGTATTAAATGATCAAAAAGTTGTTGGGAAACTCCTGTTGGATTAACCATACACGCTATTAAGTATGCTACTAAGATTCAAATGTTCTATTTTTGTGTGGGGGCGTTTCTGATACTAAAATTATACTTGCAGATAGACTGCGTGTTAAGTTTTACCCTCTAACGAGGTTACAGAAAAAATTGCCAAAAAAAGTATCCGTTCATATATTAAGAAGAAATATTTTAAAAAACAGCAAAACATTTTTTTAAATTTAATATTTAGTAATTTTTCATAACATCTTCCTTTGATGTAAAATTTCATGTGAATTAAGATTGTAAGGTGTAAATAGTAATGTGTGATATTTACATAAAGTACTAAAAATTGTAAGGTATGATATATTACTTAGGAAAGTATAGATTGTTGATAGTAAATTTCTCTTAATTGTGAGGAGTTTGTAATTCTATAGATGAAAATTTCTTTTGATGTATTTAACTATATATCAGCCTTTTTTTTAAAAAAAAATGCATAAACTAACAAATGTACAATAAATGTTTTTTGCAAAAACATGGAACTCAATATATAAACTAAACAGTAAATTTTTGTAACAATAAAATTTATACAGAACATTCTCACAACAGTCAAAGTACATTGTTAGCGAGAATTCTGAGAGTAGCTCATTGTTATTTCAAACAGTGTTAAAAAAAACTTAAAAAAAGTTAACAAAGCACAACAGATAGATGATGAATTCAGTAGTAATCGTCACCATCTTATTTCAAGTTTGCATAAGCTCTGAATGAAAGAGGAAAATGCGCGATTTTTCAACAATTCTACTTGAACATATTTTGTAAGTAAATGTATTTACTCTTATATGTTTGGAACTAGTCATAAAACCTATTTTAATTGATAAGATAAGAGATTTTCATTTTGTCGTTTTTGAAAGATCCAAATGCCATTCCCTCCTAGAATCATTCTATTCAATTACGTTTAACTAAGCTATATTGTACTTTCTAAGCCCCATTCGTTACGTATTTTCAATAAAAAATAAAGTAAAATTTTATTTGTAATTTTTCCGCTGTTATTCAAAATTTCTCTTAAAGAAGTTCAATTCATTAGTTCATTCAAAGAATACAGTATCAATTTCATGTAAATAATTCACATAATATAAACTTTGTCAAATTTCAATTTTTTTCCACTATTCGAGTTTTTGCATTTATTGTTCATATTTCCAAGTACTTGATTATCACACATACTTTACTTTTTTACTTTAACACATTCTTATATATCTAAAATTGCTTTCAGTCCAAATCTCATAATGCAAAATTTTAGTAAAAATTAACATGATAGAAACAGAATTAGACTAAAAAATCGAATTTGAGTTTGTAATTCGGTATTTAAAAAAATCAAAAACTACCATTTCGACTAATAATACGAATAAAGCAAAAAATTGCTAATATTTCTTAAAATATAGGCATATCTATATACATAGATAAAATATCACTAAACGTTAGCAAGGAAATTTACGGAATTAAGCAATTTTTTTTAATCGAAATCTTCTCGAAAAATGCAAGATTAGCGTTTGGTAAAAAAATTTATCTCCTGAAACAACCTTGATGAAAGTTAATGTTGGAGGAGAAATGGGAGCTATATACATATGCATTGGTTTTAGTTCACATGTCACGCGACGAAGTATAAAAAGACGCCAAATGCCATTAATAATTCATTTTGCTGCAGTAGACTTCTACCGAAGATGACGAAAATAATTCTACAAGTTGGTGAATTTTTTTTATTTCCAGTGGCCAGTGTTACAAAAGACCACTACCCCACAAGGGGGTAGGAACGAAAACAGACAACACAACAAAATAGGAAATAATAACGTGGCGAGAAAAGTCTATGAACCCAATATAAGTCCTGAACTTGTCAATAAAGATCGCACAAAGAGGAGCTCTTTAGTGCTGGGCAGAGACGAATGTGGTCAACATCAATGTCCTCCCAAATATCACAGAGCGTGCTGAAAAGGGCCTGCGCAACTGAATTCGATTAAGTTGTTTGAGGAGACAGCCGTGTCCAGTAACCAGACGAAACTCGGTAAATGCTTTACGTCTTGGCGACATGGGAAGATCTTTATTCCACCAGATCTTATTGAAATTTCTCTCTTTATTGAAGATCTGATCTCTCTGAGATCATTCATCTTTTTTTTAATAATTTTCTCGGCACTGGTAAATGGGATAGCTTTCCTAGTTGTTGAAATAATACGGCCGAAATAAGTATTGGTGATCGAAATAGAAATTTAATTCTAAATGTTAATTCTTTTAAATTTGTGGTTTTCATCGGCCTATATTTCAAGTAAATTAAGGTGATAGTGTAAAATGTGTTATGGGTCATTTACTACTAACAAAGAAAATGGCGTCAGACGATGTAATATTTTATGATATTGCGTGAAATAATTGGTTTAAATTTGGTGGGAAATGTGCCAAATTTCATAACCGGTAGGGGTATGGCGCATCTTAAATAATGTTAATGTCCCGTCATAAAAAAAAGTTAGTATTATCGTTACTATTCGGTTAGTGCCAAGCAAACACGCCAAGAGGACGCTTTTAGTGACAACACATAAAATATCCATAAAGAATAACCATTTATTATTTGTTGTTAATGATTTCACTTCGAAAGTAATAACACTTTTTGGTACTTTTGCGTTTCGCCAGCATAGGCGATAAAATCTCCAAAAATGATACAACCGACTTCTATTTGAATATTCCTGGTAATCTATTTCGGCATGCTTGAGAATAATAAAAATTTGTAACATTTATTAACATTATTTTATGTGTAATTGTATTATCACCAAAAAGGTCCACTTGGCGAGATTTGCGCCTGAGAAACAGACAAATACCCACTTTTCTTAAAATGTAGGATTTCCCCAAATGGTTCATTTGTCTTTCTTGAACACATAATCTCAGCGAAATGATTTTCGAAACTTTCCTTTTACTTTTTCATGATCTTTCTGTTTTTACCGCACTTTTGTGCCATCTTACATTCTCTTTTTCTGTGTACAGTAGAACGTAAATTGGGACAGGACACCATTCGGATACGCGATGTTCGGATAACCGAAAACCGAATGCGATCCATGCAGTATATGAAACCGAACACTATACGAATATTGAAAATTATTACATGCAGGAAACGTGCTTGAAGAAAAAGCAAAATGGTGCAAAATGTCGTAATTTTATCTTTATTGTGGAAAATAATCCCTTATTTTTCGCTGTACTATTCTACACCTTCGTTTTGACCTTTGAAATCAACAAAACCGCCTTTCTCGTTAAGTTCCAGGGTTTTTTCGTACAACATAGGGTCCGATATCGGGACCCCTTTGCTCCTTCTTTGTGAAAACCACAAGTAGAGCGCCCGATCAAGAACAGCATCGTTTGCTTCCCTCATAGTTTTCCTTCTCTTCAAGCCATCTTTTGAGTCAAGTTTTGATGCAAAATTTAAAATGGATTCTCGGCTTTTTTTTATGTCAAAAATTGTTGACTTTCCAACATTATAAAACTGTGTTAGAGACGCTTCGCTTTCTTTCTTCGCGAGACGGTTTAATATTTCAAGTTTTGTCTGTATGTTCAAGACATCGCGCTTCCGTTTTGGTTGTCCTATATAACCGATAAAGGCCCCCATTTTTTGTTGATTTTTTAGCAGATTCTACACAGAGCATTAATATATAATTATTTTAATAGTTCAATTTTTCATGTAATTTACTCTTTATCTCATTAAAACCATTTTCTCTTTGCAATAAAATTCTTATTTCTCTTTTCAGAATAGACGTGCCTTTCGAAATGATATGAAATAAAAAGTTTTTAGTTTCAAAAGCGATGTTTTTTTTTCTCAACTAAAAGGAAGTGATTAGGACAAATAGGAGACTTTCGTACGAAAAGCTGCAAAAATTCTCCCTAAACCTACGCGTGTGAGTTACTGTTTAAATCATTACACTCTCATCTTACAACTGGGAATCATTTTTCCTTCCGAAAAATACGGGGTAGGCGATTCCAAATACAAACGTGTTCACAAAGAAAATTTATGTCGAGAGGCCCGGTGGCAGAACTCTGTCGTGCGTCGGAATATGTCCAGTGGCCCGGTGGCACAACTCTGTCCAGCGTCGGGGGTATGTCCAGTGGCCCGGTGGAGGAACTCTGCCTTACGTCGGCTATATGTCCAGTGGCCCGGTGGAGGAACTCTGCCTTACGTCGGCTATATGTCCAGGGCCCAATGGCAGAACTCTGTCCTGTGTCAGATTATGTACAGTTGCCGGGTGGCAGAACTCTTTCCTACGTCGGGGGTATGTCCAGTGATCAGGAGGCAGATCTCTGACTTGCGCCTGGGGTATGTACAGTGGCAAGGTGACAAAAAATTGTCCAGAGTCAGGGATATGTCCAGGAGCCCGATGGCGGAAACTTGTCCAGTGTCAGGGGTATGTCCAGGGGTCGAGTGGTACAACTCTATCCTGTTTCAAAGGTATATCCAGTGGTGGGGTGACAGAACCTTGTCAAACGTCAGGGGTATGTCCAGTGGTGGGGTGACAGAACCTTGTCAAACGTCAGGGGTATGTCCAGTGGCCCGATGACAGAACTCTGTCCTACATCGGGGGTATGTCCAGTAGCCCGGTCGCGGAACCCTGCCTTACGTCAGGTATATGTCCAGGGACCGGTGGCAGAATGTCCTGCGTCGGGGGTCCAGTTGCCGGGAGGCAGAACTCCGTCCTTCGGTGGCGTTTGTCTAGTGACGGGGTGGCAAAACTCTTTCCTGCGTGAAAGGTATGTCCAGTGGCCGGGTGGCAAACCTCTGTACTGCGTCACGGGTATGTCAAGTGGCTCAGTAGCAGAACTCTGTCCTGCAGGGGTATGTCCAGTGGCTCAGTGGCAGAACCTTGTCCAGCGTCTGAGGTATGTTCAGTAGCCGGGAGGAAGAAACTAGTCCAGTGTTAAAGGTATGTCTACTGGCCGGGTGGCAGAATCTTTTCCAGCAACCCTGTTCTGAGTCAGGGGGATGTCCAGTAGCCGGGGGCAGAAACTAGTCCAGCGTTAAGGGTATGTCCAATGGCTGGGTGGCAGAACCCTGTTTTGCGTCAGGGGTATGTCCAGTGGCTGGGTGGCAGAACCCTGTTTTGCGTCAGGGGTATGTCCAGTGGCCGGATGGTAGAACCTTGTCCTTCGTCAGGGGCATGTCCAGTGGCTGGGTGGCGGAACCCTGTCCAGCAACCTTGACCTGCGTCAGGGGTATGTCCATTGGCCGGGTGCCAAAATCCTGTGCTGCGTCGGGAGTATGTCCAGTGGTGGGGTGACAGAACCTTGTCCAGCATCAGGGGTTATATCCAGTGGCTTCGTGATAGAACTCTGTCCTGCGTCGGGGGTATGTCCAGTGCCTGGGTGACAAAAACTTGTCCAGCGTCAGGGGTATGTCCAAAGGCCGGGTGGTAGAACCTTGTCCTGCGGCAGAGTTATGTCTAGTGGCTGATGGCAGAACTATGCCCTGCGTCAAGGGTATGTCCAGTGGCAAGGTGACAGAACCTTGTCCAGCATCAGGAGTAAATGTCCAGTGGCTTGGTGGCAGAACTCTGTCCTGCGTCGGGGGAATGTCCAATGGCCCGGTGGCAGAAATCTGTCCAGCGTTATGGAAACTTTCAGTGGACCGATGGCAGAACTCTGTCCAGCATTGGGGGTATGTCCAGTGGCCGGGTGGCAGAACCTTGTCCAACGTCAGGGATATGTCCAGTGGCTCAGTGACAGAACTCTGTCCTGCGTCGGAGGTAGGTCCAGTGGCCGGGTGGCAGAATGTCCTGCGTCAGGTGTATGTCCGGTGGCTGGGTGACAAAACCTTGTCCAGCGTCAGGGGTATGTCCAATGGCTGGGTGGCAGAACTCTGCCCTGCGTTAGGGATATGTTCAGGGGCCCGGTGGCAGAACCTTATCCAGCGTCCAGGGTCTGTCTAACGTCCGGGTGGCAACACCTTGACCAGCGTCTGAGGTATGTTCAGAAGCCGGGTGCTAGAAACTAGTTCAGAATTAAGTGTATTTCCAGTGGCCAGGTGGCAGAACCTTTTCCAGCAACCCTGTCCTGAGTCAGAGGTATAACCAGTAGCCGGGTTGCAGAACCCTGTCTTGCATCAGGGGTATGTCCAGTGGCCGGTTGGCAGTACCCTGTACTGCGTCAGATATATGTCCAGTGGCCGGGTGGCAGAACCCTGTATTGCGTCAGGGGTATATCCAGTGGCCGGGTGGAAGAACTTTTTCGTTCTTCAGGGGCATGTCCAGTGGCTGGTTGGCAGAACCCTATCCTGGATCAGGGATATGTTCAGTGGTTGGGTGGCAGAACCTTGTCTATCGACAGGTGTATGTCCTGTGGCCGGGTGGCAGAACCTTTTCCAGCAATCCTTTCCTGAGTCAGGGGTATATCCAGTGGCCAGGTTGCAGAACCCTGTCCTTCGTCGGGGGTATGTCCAGTAACCCGGTGTCAGAACTCCGTCCTGCGTCGTGGGTATGTCCAGTAGCTGGGTGGCAGAACTCTGTCCTTCGTCGGGGGTATAACCAGTGACTGGGTGGCAGAACATGTCCTGCGTCGGGGATATGTCCTGTGGTTGGGTGTCAGAACTCCGTCCTGCGTCGTGGGTATGTCCATTGGCTGGGTGGCAGAACCTTGTCCCTTGTCAGGGGTATGTTCAGTGTCCAGGTGGCTGAACCCTGTCCTTCGACAGGGGTATGTCCATTTGGCCCAGTGGCAGAGGTATGTTGAGGTCTGTCATCCTCTGGTACAAATTGCTGCTGACAGCACGGGTGCTATTTGTAATATATAGCCCCGAATTCCTTGAAAGGAAAAATGTCCCCTAGCTGTGATCGAGATGTAATATATTGTAATAACAATTCATGCAGTCCAAGATGTTAAACAGGCTTCCCTTAAAGCGTTTTATGTGAATGCTATTGCAGAGTTAGGTAAAAGCTTTTTATTCAATACCATAGTTCAATCAATTAGGACACTGGTGGAAATTATTCTCCTTGCATGGACAGAAATTGCCAGTATTATTTTGTAAAATGGCAGAGCAGCTCATTCAAGTTACCGGTTCCCATTTTGGATAATTCTTCTCGTAGCATTCGCCACAATGCTGAAGTTTGAAGATTCTAAAAGCGACACAAATCGTTATTAGGGATTAGTGTACTATGACTCTTCATTGAGCTTTGAATGCAGTTGACTGGTTGTTCAGAGAACTAATGGTCTTAGACTTATTATTTGGAGGCAAGGTGTTTGTTCTTGGTGGTGACTGGAGACAAATTTTACCTGTTGAAGCACATGCGAACAGAACAACTTTTGTTGAAACTTGCTTGAAGAATTTACCTCTTTGGAGCTCATCAAAGCAATTTTAACTCATTGGGAATATGAGAACAGTACCCCATGAACAAGATATTTTAAGTTCGCTTCTGCATATTGGTACTGGAACTTTGATGAATGACTGCCAATCAGCAGAAGATATTGTGGAAATGTCTGAAGAATGTGTCGTGAAGGAGTTCATTTTTGGAACTTAGAATAGCCTTTCCCGTCAGGTTTTCCGTATCAAAAACAGATGGTCCAAAACTTTCCGCAACAATGAAGAATTAAGCAAAATTTCCCAGCCAGAATATGACATACTTCAGTGCAGACATCGTTATTTGTGATCAAGAACAGCAAAATTTTCAACTGAATTTCATTAATTTAATAACCCCTTCCGAAATGCCACCATATGTGCTTTTCCTGAAAGTAGAAGCCATCATGATGTTGCTTAGGAATTTGAATCCATCGACAGGACTGTAATATCACGCGTTTGATTATTCGGAAACTCATGCCCAACGTAATAGATAACGAAATTTTGACTGGACATAGATACAAAAAGCTCTCGCATGATTTTATCCCATGAACTGCACTTTGCCCTTCTGACAGCAATCTACCCTCAAAGGCAGAAATTTTGAGTTCGACTTTGTTTTGTCATGACCATAAACGAATCTCAAGGACAAAGCCTTCAAAAAGTAGGGATATATTGGCCTCAGCCAGTATTTTCACATGGGATGTTTAATGTTGTTTTTTTCAAGAGCAACATCGATGCGTTATGTTCGGGTTATGGTAAATGACACAAAAAAACAGGAGAAATTAAATCACTCAAATACAGTTTTTACAAAAAATGTTGTATTTCGTGAGGTTTTACTATGAAAATTTATTATTTGCAAGAATGGTTTCTTATGCCTGACATACATTTTGGATGTGCTGTGAATAATCTTCAGTTTAAATTGATGGTAGTAACATTTTTTAGATTCAGGAAAAACTACTGTTGAAAAAATATGTGTGTGTATTAGTGTGAACACGCGGTAGAAGTTAACTTTTTTGCTTTATATGTGTTGTTGTTGACGTGTATGACAAAGTGCAGAGGTTCACTTGTCATAATTGAGGGTTGCCAGAGCCCTGAGAAGTTGGACTTCTGCTCATTTTAGTCGCCTTTACGACACGTATGAGCTTACGTTGGGACTATTCTACTCCGGTCACCACACGGAAGACTATAATGATATATTTTTAGCACCTGATACTGATAATGAGTTAATTTTGGCAAGATTGTATTTGGTGTTCTTGGTGAACATTGTCCGAAGAATCTGTTAGGTTTGACGTATGACACTTCCAATTAGGCTTAATGCAGCTGCATTTAAAGAAAAAATTTTGAAGCTTGAAGTACTTTGCACTTTTCAATTTCTTTTAAAGTCTGCAGCGTAAAATATATGCTAAGAGATGATCACTGGAAGGATGATAACTTGATAAACAAACATATAACATATTATAATAGCTCATTATAATGTCAATCATTTTAAATGTAAAGAAAATATGCCTCTGGGTACTAGTAGATTTTCTGAATGGTTGGCGATATAATTAAGTTGTATTATCTTGTGATATCGTACTCCGTCACAAGATTTTTCATATAGGTTTTCTGACAGTACAACCACACATTGAAAAATGCATCACTTTTTCGATATGCTTTCGGTTGTAACCATTTTAATAGACTACCTAAACTTGAGATTTGATTATTTTTAAAGGAAAAGAGAGAGAATATATTCATCATATGACATAGTCTGTGAAACCATCGAGATTATAAATTATATGCAGGATACTTTGAGGTACTTTAGGTAGATCGTCAAATGTAACTATCTACGATCTTAAAAGAATTGAAGTTGTTGCCGCTTATATGTATTGAATTGCATAATTTTTATTTTAAAGTAATATTATATATAATTAACAAATTTATTATCATTATTACTTCAAATTGTATTTAAAAAACGTGGGGAAATTCGGAACTTCATACATTTCTACCTTACGTTCATCGCGTAACCGTAACTGCTAACACGTAACGAAAATTTTTCCGTACCATGCCATAAGAAGTTAACTTCACAAAAATTGATTTTTTTAAATACGTGATATCCTGGTAACTTAAAATTTTAAAAATTGAAGCAATTTATTAAAAAGGGTCCATACAAATTTTTAATACTGTAATACGAGTGTATACCTAATCAACTATTAAAATAATTTTTTATGTAAACACTTTTATTACACAATGTGGAGTGACCAGTGGAACATGGTCCTCGCCCCTCGCTCTGTAAACTGTGCTTTAAATATAACATTTAATGCACAGGCTAATGGTTCCACAATTTTAATGTTCGGCATTTTAGGAGTTTGAAAGAGGTTTACCTCTACGAATCCTTCAAATTATGTTCCTTTTCCCGTTCATTGAGCCCCATTATTTCTATTTAAAATTTCTTGTTAACGGCGAAATACCTAAAGATTTGTAGTATTAATTAAATACATTCTCTTTTCTACCATTGCTTATATCTTCAATTATACTTTTCTCCATGCGACATTCTACTTAGAAAAAAAATTAATCGTCTTATTTGCTTTTGTATTTCTAAAATAACTTCGAGTTTCTCTTTTGATAAGGAAAAGAAATGAAAGAGAATTGGGAAAAGGGAATTGCAATGACATAAATATAAAATTCTCCAAAAGTTCCGATTTCAAGAGGGTGAGAGAGAAGAGAGAGAGAGAGGGAACATTTCTCAGGAAAAAAAAGGAAAAAGTAATGCATTCAAAAAAGCCTGTGCAATGCCGAGTCATGCAGCAAGTACTGTAATTAATAGCTGAGACGTTAGTAAACCAAATATTTGAATTCATAATTTTCACACGCTGCCATTAATTCTCTCCAACGTCACAGCAACCAGTCTGGAGACGAGGATATCTCTCAACATTTATATACATAAATGCGTGGAAACCGACGGATTGATTGGGAGGGTATAATGTCATGGATAAACATTAAATGCAAATGCGAGTTGAGCCCTATCGATTATTTTTCTTAAAGATTCTTTAATTAATCTCACTAGACGCTTGTAAAGGCCTCCCCGCCATGGGGACAGCTCAACAAAACACTTCCATGTAATACCTTCAGATAAATGAAATAAAAATTGGGAAATCTTCGTCTTTGATAATATTGAAGAAATACTGTATTTCTCTTCACTATAGCACACTTAAAAGTAGAGGCATTATGGGAATGGAGAGTTTTACAATTTGATTTTCTTTAAAGAAAACGTCTGAATGCTAAAATGAATTACATTACAGATAAACCAGACACTAATTCTATGTGAAGTGCACTAATTCTAAAGAAGGCAATCAGAGATTTTTCAGTGTCGTTTCCTAATTTGACGTAAAGGTCTGGGAACATCAATGTTTCAACATCAATGACAGACAAGGGTGGAGATTCCGAGGTTCTATAATGTTGTAATTATCCGAATAACTGATCTGTTAGTTTAACAGTATTTCTTACATGCTAAACATCTGTTAATTTTTAGTACCAGCCACCTTCTCTGAAGGGAATCCAATGTTTTCTCCTAATGTGTGAGTGGTGTCACTCTGGTTTTAGAAACTATAGAACATGTTTTTTGATATCACTTTTATCACAATACCGAAAACAGGCAACCGCACCATATGCAATTTCACTCGCGTCACGAAAGATGTGTAAAGAGTTGTCTCTATCAAAATTACACTTTTCAAAGGATTTTCTAGGAATAAAAAACTGATTGAGAAACCAAATTTTCAAATTCCATTTTTAACACAAATGATTTCATCCCAATCGAATCCTTTAACCCATATATTTTGTAATAAATTTTTTTAAAGTTCACGATAAATGGAGATATATAAAACTCAGTGGGATCATACATTTTAGCCACAAGTTGTAAAAAAAGAACGTTTTGTAATTTTTTTATATGCATAATACATTGCTCCAAAGCAGCCGTTTCGATTCTTATAGAATCTTTGGTATTCCAAATCAGACCTAATATCTTAGCCGGTGCAAGGGAACCACTAACTGCTATATTATAAGATAGCCACAATTCTTTTAATTCTTGAGAATTGGAATTAAATTTACATAAATTTATACTCGCGTGTTTCAAAATATCTACTGCATCAGATGTTACTCTATAAACATCCTGAACAGTATATGATCAGTAGAACAGATCATCAGTGTAAAGGAACGAGTTTAACATGCTGAAACATTCGAGATTTACATTTATATATTTTTAGGAGGACTTTCAATAGTCGCTGTTAGAATAAATGGATTACTAGTAACTTCGAAAGGCAAACATTTCATGATTATTACTTTAAAATCCGTGTTTTTTTTTTATGATCAGACCAAAGTAATTAAATATTTGAAATCTTTCATAGCAATGTTAATATTTAAAAACATCTTTTCGATATAAATACAAAACGCGTTTTCATATTTTCCAAGTTTAAGTGTACTAGGCAATAAATCTGGTATTAGGTAAGGACCACTAAATAATGTATTATCTATAGATTTTGATTTTTTTTTTGTTCTTTCGAGGAAGCATCAAAAACAATTCTCTAACGCGAGAAGTTCAGGTCTACTTACAGCTTAATAGGGCATATATCCCGAAAAGAGAAATATGACTGCATTTTTTTCTTCGATACCATTTTTCAATTTTTCTTTATTTTTTTTATATTCCTCACCAATCTTAATTTTTATTTCATTTAAAATTATCAAATCGTCTTTTAGAGGTTTCAAAATTGCTGTCTAGATCGTGAGTTCGAGCACAGAGTCGCTGGAGACCTGCCGTGTAGAGCGGGCCGATGCACATTAACCATTTATTTACCGACAGTACTTATAAGTATACCACTCACTTTAAAATTAAATAGAACAATCATTTTTATGAATACTCTGACGATATTCAGCAGGATTTTAACTCCACTCTTCCAAGATATGGCAGCACGAGTTCTATGATGAGTATTTTAGCGGTGAAGGCGAATGGTTTTATTGCAGAAATTGGGTCTTCAGCGGATTGCGAAGATTGTCATTTTCATTCCGAAAAAATAGTTGATGTAAAAATTTAAGAGTCTTATTCAATTCCTACTATTAGCTCACACTCTTATTTATTTATTTATCTTGGTGGAATTTTCAATCGTTAATAAAATACATTTTAACGCGCTCGTTTGAGCTGAAATTTTACATACGTGATTATTTTGGATGACAATACAATAATATAATAATAATTAATGAAAATTAATTGATTAAAACGATTTATTGAAAAAATTACAAATACAGCCAAGTTGGCATCATTTTTGGCGATTTGTGTCAAAACTTGAAAAGGTTTTTTTTTCTCACGTTTTAAAGCAATCAGTTGAACTGAAATTTTATATACACGATTGTTTTGAATGACAAAACGATACTTTAATGATAATTAATAAAAATTAATTACCACTTAATGTTGGAATTCTGTCATATGTATATACATATTTATATTAATTGTAACTATTTAATAAAAAGTAGCTAAAATAAAAAAAAATTCTTTGTTGATCTAAGTTGGAATTGACTTAAAAAAAAATTTTTTTTTGTATATTAAGGAAGACCTTAGAAAACGATTTGACTATTTATTTTAAGTGAATAGTGTGTATAATTAATTTTACAGTCGAACATCTTTAATTAATAAATTAATTGATAATTAATTAATTTCTGAGAAAAATATCACGTTCGTTGTCTAGAGAAGTTGATATCTAAACATTTATAGACATCATTTTATTGAATCTAACGGATTGACTGGGAGCCTGCCGTTTTATCAATTTAGAGTGAAGTAAAAGCAACAGAACGCAAACTTCCAAAAAAGCAATTCCATCCTTCTCTAGCAATTTAATTTTAAATATAAAACATAGGTTAGGAAAACTAATTTCTTATAAGAAATTGGCTACGAGTAATTTCATAAAAGAGTACGCATGCATTCTACAGCGTTGATATTCTAGGATTTATATGTGTCACCGTTAAAGTATGAAATCCGTTATTTCGTAGAATAATTAGGTATTTCATGAAATAACTAGACAAGTCATGCAAAGTATATAAAATTATTGAATTCTACAATTTAACTAGATATTCTATAGAATAATGATTACTTAATCGTGTGTGTTAAAGTATACCTTACCAAAGTATACTTTACCAAATACCTCATTCATATATTTTTACTTGCATAATGAAATACATATTATTTGCATTGGAAAAATATGCCCACAACGTTATTCATCTTTATGAATGTGTTTTTCTATGTGAATGTAAGCAGGCTGCTGCCACTAGAATGTTTTTCTTTGAATTTTCGGTTTTTCAAAAAGTACACGCGTGAAAAATATTTGCTCTTACAGAATCCCCTCTTCCTTCGTCATAGAAAAAAAATTCACGTTTTTTGCAGTGTTTGTCACAAAAAAGGAAAACATGTTTACACTCAAGAGAATTAATACTAACCTTTCCAAAATATTTATCTCCCCCCATTGCATTTATTTCTTATATATTTTTTAAAAAAAAACACTCTTGAAAAACAAAGTTTGCCTTACGAATGATACAAACACAGCAACATCATTTTTCATTCACTTCTTCCACTTATGAGACTAACACCAAATCTGTTTTTGCGTGTGTCTCTGTACTCAAGCAATTCACACGAATTATATTCCTGGCATATTTATTTTTCGTATCTTGATAGTGAAAATTAATGTGTGCAATCATAAATACTAGATTTTAGCTTAGAAAAATACTTCTGAAATATTGCCAATGCAATCTACAACATTTGTCTTGGAACCGTTTCGGAGAATCTTGAAATATTGAAGATGTAAGCATTTTTTCATACCGGAAAAAACATCCGACCTAGTAAGATATGTATCAATTATCACGAAGTAATTAAAATGCATACCTTTTTTGTAGCGAGCGCGGATTAGCTGACAGTCAGTAGAAATTAACTTGTCTTGGAAACGAATGTTTCCAATACTTAAAACTGAATAGGTAAACGGATTTTTATCACATTTTGAGCAAAACAAAACATTTTTATTTCAGTTAGACTTTCCAAATGAAAGAAACAAAAAACAATACAGAATAATTTGCAAATCTGTTTTTCTCTTTTAAAATAACTCCCGTACATTAAGCATTTATTCATCAGTTGAAACTTTTTTTCTTTAAATTTATAACTCATTTATTGCTTCACTTCAACATCAAAAGAATTTGAGAGATTTTTTGAATTGAAATTTTCAGCGAGGTTTATATCCGAGTTATCATTCAAAGATATGAATAATTCGATTCTGCTAACCATAAGGAGATTTCACGTGATTCATCCCCTCTACACTGTGGGTCTTCAATGGCACCAGGTCTGGAACCCTTGACTTGACAACGTCGGCCGCGAATACTTGATCTAAGCCACTAGGCTACCATGTCCCTGCATGACACAGTAATATAGACGGGTTTCTCTCTCAGTATTCAGCTGTTGATATTTTTTAAATCAGCCTTTCATCCCTTCAGTGGGTCGATAAATAAGTACCAAGCTTCATTGGGAATTAAACACTGGGGGTTTCGTGTCAGACTGACCACCTGACCTTACTTACTCCTGAGAATCGAGCTCACCCAAAGGGTTTACAGCTGCATCCGATCCTCCGAGAAGTTATTTTATTTGCAAATTAAACGAAAAACATGTACAAAAAGATTCGAAATGAGGGACTCTCCCCCAAAATTCTTCAGAACCGGGGAAGAATACAACAAGGAGAGCATCTACTCATATACCTAAGTACCCAAGGCAACGAATGCTGGGATGGGCATGGTAGGCATTGATCTTCATGGGCTGTTGTGCCATTGAGTTTAATTTTAATGTTTTTTAAAACATGGAAAAGACAAAGCAATGTTATCATTTCTATTTGTTCATCCATTTGATCAAGATTTTATGTATATTACTTTTCATATCATCGTACGACTCATTTTATTACAACGTAATATCGTGAATACAAGGAATGGAGAGTCAGCTCAGATGACCACCTCGTCATTTGATCACGAATTAAAAATTACGCAGGGTCTTGCAACATTCAACAGACCTTCTGATGCTGCAGAAATAGATTTATCCGAAACTTACCCAAAAAATATCTGTTAGCAAATACACGGGGTGATTCATAAAGAAGAAAACAGTTTCAATGCCCAATAAACCAAGAACAATGAAAGATATTAGATTTCATCTGTAATAGAACTGTACAGGTTTATTTAAAGTTTTGTTAGAGGCAGTCACTAATGTTCTATGTGTGGACCTTAGTCACACGATACACATCCAGATGGTAATCCTTTCCAGCCCAAACGCGCGTTAAGATATCTGAATCCATTTCATTGATAGCGATTGTGATACACTGTTTCAGCTCCGCTAGATCAACAGGAAGGGTAGGAGGAATGATCAGTCCTTTATGTATCCCTCCCCTGGAAGAAATCATAAAATGATAAGTCGGAGCTTCTGGTTGACCATTAGGATGTGACAGATCTTTTCACGTTTAATTCACACCCATCCCTCTCAAGAAGAAACCCTTAAATGTAGATTAATTCGACTATATAAAGTCAGAGTTTTGTAACTGTATGGAAAAAGAAGCTGAGAAACTTTTACAGTCGCCACGAAGGTGAGATGTAATAAAGCTGATTTTCGCAGCTTAAAGTTAAGAGTGCTGTTTGCGGCTTTATTAAATTAGTGGATTGGGAATTTGTAGTAGATTCAACGATAGATTAGGTTAAATTAAATTGGTTACTTGCGCTTGTTCATTTAAGGTTTATTGCTTTCTCCCTATCATCTCACATTTACTTAAGGTTTAAACTGTTTAGTGTGCTTGAGTAAAATAAATAATCATTATAACGGAAGTCTCTGATCCTATTTTGATTCCTCCCACACTCTTAGGCAGTCAAGACGGTGAGGGAGCGACTTCAGGGGGAAGTCCCTCACAAGGTAAGTGGCATGTTGTAATCCGCGATTTGTACAATCAATTCCAGAAGATGTTCATCGAGGTAATTTCACACGTTGGCCGACCAGTGTGGTGGTGCGCCATCCAATTAGAGAATGAAGTTGTCAATGTAGTCCTACAACTATGGCATTAACCATATAAAGAGTTAACTTATCCCAAAAAGTGGTGTCCATGACATTTTGCTAAATTCATTAGCACAAAAAGCTTTTTCCACAGCAAACGTTACCATTTTGGCTTAGTCACATAACAAGCATATGCTGTTACCTACGTCACTTCCGTCTACTTTATGGTTCGCTTATGTAGTGCTCGTCTGTGATTTTTATGGTTTATAGTATCTGGAAAGTGTATACTTCATTATGAATCACCCTGTATTTGTGACAAATTTCTCCAAAACAAATCTTGTGATAAGTATATCTAGCAATGAATGAGTGAGTGAGTGAATGAATATTAACGTCGTATTCCTCAGCTACTCGAGAACTTCTAGCGACGGACCTCATAACGTTGAACCATGTTCAAGTGACTAGGACGACATCTGAGCTAGCAACTCAAAGTCCTCTCGTTGACGTGGTGAAAAAGTTCAGAAAAGCTGTGCCAGTTAAGATAATGTTCTCATTACTTGATCGTGGTTCAGATTTACGAGGATTGTTGCCAACCGCCCTCGTGTTGCTTTATAGTGCAACGTTAAAAATAAACGCATTGTCGCACTCTCATCTCACTCCATCCGGTGACGAAACACCCCCGCAACCCCCACATCGTGGGGGGGGGCAGGAATTCTAGGTGGCTCAAAGCCTGACTGATGCCAAGTGCGTATTTAAGCTTGAGAGCCAAAACCTGACTTTGCAGGGGGCCCTAACATTCTCCGTTACGCCATTGACTCCCCCCATTCTGTTTCTTTTGAAATTACACCCCATTTGTTTTTCAGAATGAATACACAAATCAAAGAATTTCTGTACTATTTAACAAATCTCTTAGATGAATATTAAAAAGCCAATAATTATTTTCGATTCAACAAATCATTATTTATCAACAACTGATAGCACACGAATGTCTTTTAGAGTATGAAAAGTAATAAATTCTATTGCGTTCCAGGGAATCTATAGAAAGACTTTATATTCATGAAAATTTCTTTATTAACCTTTTCCCCATAAATAAACAAATAATGCGTTCGATTCTTCCATTTATCACTTTTACTTTCTGAACAGTTTCATTTACAGAAAAGCACAGTGCTTACTATTCATAGACTTCGGTCTCATTGAGATCGATGAAAGTAACGTCTTAGTGTCTGTTGAAGATTAGTGAAGCTCGCCGAGGCGCTACGCCAACTGTGAAAGAGCCAATTTATTTCATTCGCATTCTTCTTTAGAATATCCTCATGCGCTCTGGTGACTGCTATTGTTCATGCTGAAAATATTATGCAACCATTTAGCAATTAATCATGAAACTTTTCAACATGTGAGAGGAGAAGCTCTTCTCTGCGCCTGTAAAATTCGATAAAGGCTGCTCATAGCGAGCGCATGAAGATAAAACGTCCATTGCTTTGTTTTCTGTTGTTAAGAAGTCAAGGCTACGTAAATATAAAGCTGAAACTTAAATAAAACACAGCTATTCGTTTTGACCTAGTTCAATTTCGGATATGTATGTAAAAGTAGAAGAAAATATACCTTCAGACTTGAGCTCTTAATATTTTACCATCCATAAACTTTTTTTCAATTCCTACTATTAGCTCGCTCTCTCTATATATTTATTCATCTTTGTGGAATTTTCAATCGTTAATAAAATACATTTTAAATCGCTCAATAGAGCTGAAATTTTATATACATGATTATTTTGGATGACAATACAATAATTTAATGATAACTAATAAAAATTAATTGATTAAAACTAATTATTTAAAGAATTACAAATACAGCCACATTGGCATCATTTTTGGCAACTTAGCGATCCTTTTGGCGACTTGTGTCAAAACTTGAAAAGGTTTTTTCTCACGTGTTAAAGCATTCAGTTGAGCTGAAATTTTATAGACACGATTTTTTTGGATGACAATACGATATTTTAATGATAATTAATAAAAATGAATTATCAATTAATGTTGTCATTCTGTCCTATGTATATACATATTTATATTAATTGTAACTATTTACTAAAAAGTAGTTAAAATAAAATGTTTCTTTGTTGATCTAAGAAGGAGTTGATTAAAAAAAAAATTTTATTACTTGTTATGTATCTTTCCGTGGACCTCTGGAACAGTAGTCGTCAAAGTTGTATACATGTATTCCAGGGGAAACGCAAAATAATATTTTTGGGGTACGCCTATTGACAGATTATTTATTAACGTTAAACTCTGAAGGTACACGAGGGCAATGAATCCTTAGTTTTGAACAACGATCTAGAGAAAAAGACAAAACATAGGCCCTTCCCCATTCTACGAACTTCAACAGCCCATCTTTGGCCGAGCTGTGGTAGCCTAGTGATCAAGTTGACGGACTTGTAGACGGAATATCGTGAGTTCGAGCAGAGAGCCACTGGAGACCTGCCGTGTAGAGCAGGCCGATGCACGTTAACCCTTAATCTACCGACGGTACTTAAAAGTACTACTTTTAGTTTAAAATTACATAGAATAACTATTTTTAAGAATAGTCTAACGACACTTGGCAGGAATATTCTTTTAACTCCATTCTTCCAAGATATATGGCAGCACAGGTTTTACGATGAGCCTTTTAGCGGGGAAGGCGAATAGTTTTGTAGCAGAAATTGCGTTTTCAGCTAACGGAGTTTTCAGCGGATTACGAAGATTGTCATTTTTATTCTGAAAAAAGTTTATATCAAAAGGTGTCTTATTTATTTATTTATTTTTGTGTGTTAATGAAGACCTTAGAAAACGATTTGACTATTTATTTTAAGTGAATAGTGTATATAATTAGTTTTGCAGTTGATTATCATTAATTAATTAACTCTAACGAATTAAATTTCCCAAAGTTGAGCATTTTGTTCATGTACTAAATCCCTTAAATTTCAATGCAGTGATTCAAAAAAAAATATTGCATGAAAAAAACTGCAAATAAATCATAATGCGGTAGATAAAGGGTTAAATAGGTCGTGGCTCAAACGTCCTCCCATTGGTGTAGTGCGGAAGTTAGAAGAGGGCGTGCTAGCTCAGGAGTCGTCCCCAGCACTCACCAAAATGTAGATTTTGAGCAACGACAGATTCAACTTGCACAAGCCCCTCGACTCCTAGGGTATCACACACACATAAATACGATCAACTCTTGATAATTCGAAGTTGGAGGGACCCATGAAAAACTTCGAATATCAAGAGGGTAGGGAAAAACTCCCAAAATACATGAAGAGAAATAGACATTTAAATTTGAATCTATGTAATAAAACAACAGTTGTACATATGTGTATAAAATAATTTAAAATTATTTTTAAAAATAATTATAAGTGCATATTATGCAGTATAATTTTTATACAAAAGTTTAAATTCCTGCATTAAAAGAATATACATACTGTACATGTCGCCCAGCCACTATGGTGGTTATGTCCCTCGGCTTGTAACCGAGTGGGTTCGGGTTCGAATCCCGAGTAAGACATGTTTGTATCTTCTTCGAGAAAGAAATCGGTCTTTCGCCTGAAATGGATTCCCGTCTCGAAAGGAAGAGCAGCGCACCTTTTCTTGTTATATGCTGAGACCATCGTTTGTAATAAAATCTGTATTTTTCTGTGGTTGTGTTATATGTTTCTGTTCATCTATCTCACGTCTTTCGTATGTATCCCAGTAATAAACACACAACAACATACTGTACATAATTAATCTTTTTTGACGAAAAAATCTGTTACTTCCTTTGTTTTATGGCATTCAATCTTACTTTGTCAATAGATTTTTTCTAGAATACATGAAGCTTAAAAAGCGTCCGTATCAACATTTGAAGGAAAAAAGTTGAGTAGTTTATTTAGTGACACTTTAGCTTCTCTAAGAGTTATCGGAGAGTCAAGTCTTCCAATTCCTCTTCATCGATTTCTATATTACTGTGGTCCAAAGCCCCAATTTCAGCATCATATAAGGTTTCCAGACAGCGATGTCCGTGTCAACCTGCACGTAATCGTCAAACCTTGTACCGGAAAAGCTCCCCAAAGGGAAGATTCAGCTAAAGGTTTAAAGAGAGATTTCCCTCAGGCCTTCTTGATGCTAATAGAAAGGCTATGACAAATTATGAATGTTAATGAAATAGGATATCGAATGGTATGAAAATATCTTTAAAAGTAGCCGGGGGGTACAGTAATTACGTTAGGCCTTACAAGAAGGGTAATTGTTCCATTATGCAATCAACATGTAGTATTATAAACCACAAAAATATATAAGAAATAATCATGCACAAAAATAAAACAGATACATAAATTTAATCAGCATTAAAATAAAAAATGGTCTTTCAGAAAACAGATTTTATTATTATCTAAAATCATTGCTATGTTTAAACACAAAATATACTGATTTGATACCCGAACACACACATACAAAACATTGAGCAAACTTTGGTTTCGGCCGCCACATTGGCGGGGGAAAACACAACCAGCGTTTCGGCGCATATTGCCTAGTGGCCAAAACTAATAATATTTTCATTTGTGAAAACCAATTAGTATTAATGAATTAAACAAAGTTTCAAAACTTTTCTTTGAAATTCCGGAAAAGAATAAAACATGCTTCATTAAGAAAACACGATTCACTTCGGTCGGCATCGCTAAATCTACTGTAAACAAAAGCGCGTTGCCAAATTAAAAGAAAATTGAAAAAACACTTTTTTGGATAATTTTTTCGAAAAACAATTGTAATTCTGTCATAAAGAATAAAAAAACGACTAAACGCAACCTTAAATGCATAAGTATAATAAAATATGCAACAATCCTCCAAAAAACAGTTCGAAACATTAATTTTCGCAAACTTATACATGAGTGATGTCATATCAGTGGTTCGTAGGAAAATTGCTTAAAAATTGAATTTTAAAAAAATCTAAAGCGAATTTCGAAAAAAAACCCTTCGTAGTGCACAGCATTATAACCTATAGTATTTATGTACCAAGTTTTATACATCTGGGTTGCTTAGTTTGGCTGAAACAGTGAAACACACACACAAAAATACATAAATCAGGGGTGTCCAACACGCGGCCCGCGGGTCGCATGTGGCCTGCCAATACGTAAGATGCGGCCCACCGATTCGTTTTAAAAAATTTTAAATATCAGGTTTTTAAAGTTTTTTCATTTTGAAATTTATTTGAGGGGAAATTTATACATATATATAAATCTACAATGTATTTTCTTATTATCTGTTCTTGTTTTAAAATAAATCCTTTTTCATAATAGAAATATCCTTTATATTAAAATAGAGTTATATTTTATTAAACAGTTACATTTGATTTTACAATAATAAACTACTTTTTTAATAAATTTCGAATTGTATTATGCATATCCTTTATTACGGATGGTACATGACTCTTTGTGTGTGCGACCTTCATTTCTTCTCCTTTTCTGTTGTAGTGCCCAAAAAGCAACAGGCAGTCAGAGATGTTTTATAAAGTTTAAAAAAATATTCTGGACAGTGTTAAGGTAGAGGGTAATGTTTACTTAATCGTTTTCGAAAGACAGTACAATCAAATTTCAACAATGAGTAACGAAAGATCAATTCGGAAGGAACACCGTAATGTTCAAGAAAATGACAACACACACTGTAATATTTTAAACATTATTTGATTATTTCATTATTGTATTATATAAACATTATTATATTATCCATGACTGTATACATGAAAAATAATGAAAACACAATAGTAATAATTCATTCTGTTTTAAATTTTCACTCCAATAAATGTTTTTTGTTTCCAAATCTGATATAAAGGTACATATTTTTATGTGCGGTCCCCGAGACTATAATGTTTTTCCGAAGTGGCCCGCAAGGTCATTTCGGTTGGCATAGATCATAGATTATAGTATAGATCAGGGGTACTCAACCATTTTTCCTGCCGTGCCGCATGCACATGACAGGTATTTCATGCGGACCGCCACGTGTGGACAGTGAAAAAAGCAGACTATAAGACCAAAGCAACATTGACGAACAAAATTGATCAAAATATTATTAAACTCATTTTCAGCTTTTATTTTAATACAATATTAACTTTTCAAACGAATACACACACAAAAATATTTATTTTTATGAATTTTTACTGAGTTATGGGATGATTTCTATTTTCTTTCATCTAGGACCAAACCTTCTTGCTTACATTCTTCTATTAAAAGAGACAATTGATATCAAAATTGATACATTTTCATTGCTTGATTGATGGAATTTCCGGTTAAATTTTTTGTACATTGTTCTCCAATAATTGAACGTCTTAGTGCAATGGGCCACGACCGGGCCACTCAAAAAAGGCCGGTGGGCAGCAGGCTGAGGATCGCTGGTATAGATTATAGTGTGACGATATTTATACTGACTGAACCACAAAAATATTCGTTGCGGGTTGTATGTGACCCGTGAGTTTGACGCCCCTGGTGTTCAGCTTATTTGATCTTACACAGCCCATTTTTTTCACTAAAACCAAAAGAATAAAATAACTGATTTTTTTTACTATGAAGACATTTACGTAAAATACTAAGTTTTTGATTTGAATTTTTCTTTAAAAAATCCCTTATCAAATATTTTTCCAACTTCCATTATAAATTTTTTCATTTATCTGAATATTCCTTTTAGGTACACTTTAAAAATTTGTCAATAATGCGTAGTAAACATTTTAGATAAAAAGTATCCGTAGCGTGTTCTAAAGCATTTTGATCAATACAGCAGACGATAGTTGAAGGTCATTGGCGCCCGAAACTAGGTCACTGGCATTCGTGAGGAGAAAAAGAGTAAGTAGTGTTTTGTCTTTTGCTCTTTGGAAGAACGAAAAATTCAAATTCCTTTCGGCACAATCCCAGATGGATAATAAATCTTTAAGAGATTTCAGGATCAGTGAAAAGTCAAAATTTTTAAAAGAACAGACGTGAATTTTGTATTTTAAAAACAAAAGAATGGATCTTTTGATGTCTAAAATATAACTAATCGTTTATAAAGGAAATAAAAGAAAATGGTATCTTGCACTACGTTCAAAAAATCAAAAGTTCTGAAACTCTTAGTAGAGTTTTCTTCGATACAAGGCTATAATATGGAATTGTATAAAGTTATATTTGCAAATAATAATTGATTTCAGACTATCTCTTTTCTTTTGTGTATCTTTTTTTATTTATTTCAATTTTATTCAAAGAGTTTTATTGCAAAAAGTTATGATTAATCTATGGGATCTGATAATATCTAGTACACACACACAAATTAATAATCGTAAATTTCGACAGAAGACTTACGATAACTGCAAATGACTGTTATAAAGAAATATTATTTGCCATAATTACAGATGATTTTAAGTAAAAGACATGTACAATTTAAAAACTTTCATAGTATTTTTACAATCATTGATATATGTATTGCGCGAACTATATTCTTTTTAAACAAAAATTTATAAGTGGAAACTTTCATTTACAGAAGCATTTCATTTTTAAAAAAATTAACGAAATGATTTTAAAGAAGGAAAATATGCAGAACAAAAGTAAAACTGAAATCATGTAAAATTTCTTTGAATGCATTTATTGATAAAATGATCTTCAAGAAGGGAGATTGTTTCGTGAATGTTTTCATGAAGCTGAATTAATTCAAACAAACATGAGTTTATGCGTAATGCATAGGATGAACCAAAAGGCCTGCCCTAATTATAAATATTTATTGGTCTCGAGCTGTTATTCTTTTACATATGTTTGTTTGAATATATTGTAAGTACTGGTATGAATTCTTTTTACAAGACCATTTATATATCAGTAAATTGCAACGTGTGGTTTCCTCTATTGTTCGGGGACTGTCTACACCCAGGGTGGGCATTAAGTCGATCGCGATGGACAGGTGAACCACCAAGAGATTTTGGGGTGACCACCTTTACGTAACGCCTAAGACTTGCATATTAAAATAAATTTGTTTTTCGAACACCAACTCCAGTTAGACTGGAGTATCGGCTCTTCACAATGCATGCGACTATGAGTAGATGAGACATGTACCATTATTGAAAGCACATGATGACGCTTGGCACATTCTCTGCGACTATAGAGGGAAAATGCGATCACCACGATGTCAGCCGTAGAAATGCGTTTCCCCCATACGCCGACTAAAGGAGAAAATAAACGTTGACCAGCTCTTCCCGCGATAACATGGGATTGGCTACTCAACTATCACCCCACAGCTCACGGTTCCGCGAGATTGGATTCTTGTGTTGATATTACATCCCGCGATAGAAGGCACCCGGCAGTGAACGTATTTCGGACATACATCGGTTAATGGACGAAGTAAAATATCCTTATTTAAAAAAAAAAGCTACATTTCATTTAACATCATTCTCTTGCACTACCTACCTGATAAAATCTGCATTTTCAACAATGAATATAATTAAGACAACATATCATTTCTGTTTCATAGACGACCACTTGGAATCGAGTACAAAATTAGCAATTAGTAATTATATTCCGAGATATTCACGATTGGGGCGGAAAGTATGCAGACTAAGTCTTCTACTGAGACTATTAAATTATACGAGAACCAATTTAAATGAAATTTATTTATTTTTTAGTGTATTTCGAGTTGTTTGATAATAAATGCATCATCTGATATTATTAAATTTGCGGGTATAATTACACTGGTGTGCAAAACTTAAGCAACAGGTGGGTTTTTATTTCCATAACTTCACGAAAAAACATCTGAAAGACATGATATTCAGAAATGAGGGAGAGTATTATGTACGTAAAGGATGACGAAAGCATCAGCTCTGAAAAAGGAATACAATGGATACGGTATGGAATCAAACAAAAACAAGCTTTATTGAACGCATAGTATCGTGACTCATGATTGTCCATCCAACAGGAAGAACAACACACAGATGTTCCTTAATATGGTATATGCCCTCCCCTCACTGCAATGAATGCTTCGCACCGTCTCCGCATACTCAGAGCCAGCTGGTGCAACATTTCTTGCGGTAGGAGTGCCCATTCTTCAACCAGCATCTGTTTGAGTTGTTGGGTGTTCTCCAGATGATGTAAGCGTGCTGCAATACGTCTCCCCAAAGCATCCCACGCATGTTCGATGGGATTTAAATCTAGGGAGTACGCTGGCCAATCCCTTCGAGTGATACCTTCACTTTCCAGCAGCTCCTCAACACCAAGAGTCCGATGTGGCCGTGCATTGTCATCCATAAAAATGAAGTCTGGGCCAATGACACCTCGGAACAAAGGCACATGGGGAAGAAGTACTTCCTCACAATAGCGATCCACGATTACAGACCATCTGTCGAAAATGTGGCGCTCAGTTCACCAGTTCAGCATAATGCCTCTCCAGACAAGGACTCCAGGACCACCGTAACAGTGTCTTTCCTTGATGTTACTGGAATAAAACGGGATCTCGATCTCTCTCCAAATCAAAACACGTTGAGAATCGCTTCTGGTACTGAACCGACTCTCATCCGTAAAGAGAACACGACTCCATTGATCAGTTGTCCAGTCTTTGTGCTCTCTGCACCACTGTAAACAGTGGCGTCGGTGGGCAACTTTTAATGGTTGGCAGCAGGACGGTGGGCGAATAGGCCTCCTTTTTGAAGGCGTCTGGCCACAGTAAACCGCGACACTTGTCACCGCGTTGCTGTACAGAGTTGCTGAGCAATGGCGCTTGCTGACTGTTGTCAACCTCTTTTCGCCTGCAGGATGATACATCGGTACTCCCCTGCAGTTGTCGTCCTCGAACGGCCGCCATCAATCTTTCTAACAGCTGTACCTGTGGTTTGGAACGCTTTCAAAGCACGCGAAACGACACTTTTGTTGATTCCGAACTCTGCAGCTACACTGGTGACGGTACGCTCCTCCTCCAGCTCTCCGATTATTCTTCCACTTGTGAAGTCGTCCAGGTGATTTCTTCTAGCCATATTTCATGAACTGACTCACTGGCACTTGCAGCGAATATGTTAAATTGCGTCTTCGTCTTTCATTTTGTTCTACTGTTGAGCAGTGCTCGCCGACATCACGCGTTTTACGTACGCTCACGTCGCCTCTGACGTTTCGTTCTTGATATTTGCATACGCATGACGTTTCTACTGACTTACGTGTTCACTGTACTGGTCTCCATGCCTCCTTTTCTGCAATTTCATGGCTATTTGCTAAATTTTTACATTGTTGCTTAAGTTTTGCACACCAGTGTATTATGCTTGTATCTTGCGTTTTGCTTAAAACGGGGTTAAACGTTATGTAGGTAAGTTTATGTTCCGTATTTGTTATTGTTCGAACATATATAAATAGTGTTGAGCTTTTTTGAAGCTTACTTTTTTGTGTACACATACGCCACTGGGGGGACCGCATCACCTTAAAAAATTAGAAGTAGACCGTACCATGTCAAAGTCTGCCGTCCCCGGGTCTACACGGTATTTTAGTTCCTCCCAAGTGTTCTTTCCTATTCTCTAAGTATTTCATACCAACGCTTTACCATCTCTGGGGTCGTCCGTTTACAGGAATCTTAGCCAGCATTAAACATGATATAGATTTCTGGAGGGAGAGTTTTACATGTACACTAAACATCCAAAAGTCCATATATTGGTCTTTTTTCAGCCTTTTTATTTTATTATAGCTACCCCTTCTCTGACTAACAGTGAACCAACCTCTATTGTGCAAATTACGGAACTATTCATATTCATTGCTGAAAATGTAAAACTGTAATTTACATGTATTTAGTAGATCTCTATTAATTTGTCAAATTATCTATTGGAATTTTAGTTAAATTCTTAGGATGACGATCAAGAGACTGAACAAGACTCAAGGTGCAGTAGTTCATGTTAAGAAAATGCAGCATATCTTACCCCAGGATGTAGTGCTTTAAAAAACATTCAATCGAAACCTCACTCAAAATGCATAACGTCTAGAATTTCTGTGTATTAATAAAAAAAACTGTTTCTTTAAATATCATCAAATTAAGTTTATGTGTAAAAAAAGTAAGTAAATTTTAAAAATTTGATAATCTTTAAAAATAAATATTTTGTGCTGTAAAATATTAGTGTTATCTGGTTATTTAGCATTTTTAGAGTTAAAACTGCGTGTTAAAAAAGTCATTCGGTCTTTTCGTGTTAAGAGAATATTTGAGACCTTTTTAGGCTGACGATACTTTAAAGTACCAATATAATTAATTAGCTCTAACGAATTAAATTTCCCAAAGTTGAGTTTTTTATTTATGTATATCCCTTAATTTTTAATGCAGAGATTGAAAAAAAAATATTGTGTGAAAAAAAAATTACAGTAACTCAAAATATGGTAGATAAAGGGTTAAGAAAGGCTGACCTTACAACTTGTTTGCCCTATAGGCTGTTTGTGGCGAGAAGCCGTTGATATTCTATATTGCATTGAGCACGATCTCCATGAGCCCATCGATTCGATATTCGTACCACAGTTGTGGGATTTTATAAATGCGAGTAGTAGTATCATGGAATGATAATCTACTTGTTCGGTGTATGACATAAAAGAAAATATTTTTTTTTTTTTTTTGCATAAGGTTTAATTAGAAAGAGAGAAAGTAAGGACAAACATAGAAATAAAACAAATAAAAACTGGTTATTAATAAAAAAAAAAATTTGGCCTAAGCTCTTAAAAAGTATTTATAAGGCCCTTCTTGTATTCGATTTAACTAACAATTTCCACACGTTTTATAAAAGAATTACATTAGAATATGAACTTATACGCTGAAAATATCTGCAATTTGTAATGTGCTTCAAACAAAAAAAAAGCAAGATTTTCCGTTGAAAGTTAAAAACAAATACCTTTAGATCTCTTTTTATGAGTCTAATGCAGGGTTACGCAGACTTTTCAAAGGTACCGGCGATTTCTATTTTTTCAAGGTGTTGCCGTCCATTCAGTGTCAGTGGCGAACACAAGGGGGAGGGTCCACGGATTCGCACCCTTCCCATAGCCCTTGTTTTTTTCCCCATTGATTATAATCCCATGTATATAGTACGTAAAATTTAATTAAGTATTTGTTACTAATAGCGCTTTTTATTAATTAATGCTAATATTATTTATTTATTTAATAATTTTTTTTACTATTTTTCCCAATAATCTGCAAAATCTATCTATCTATCTATCTATCTATCTATATATATATATATATATATATATATATATATATATATATATATATATATATATATATATATATATATAGAAAGGAGAAAAGCGACTCACTCACTGACTGACTAATCAAGATATCTCCGGAACTATTAAACCTACAAACTTAAAATTTGGTAGGTAGGTTCCCTTCATGGTGTAGACGTCAGCTAAGAACGGATTTTGCAAAGTTCGAACCCCAAGGGGCGTTATAGATAATTATTTCCTTTACTAAACTATTAGATGTAAAGTCGTGAAAAAAAACTTGGTACACAGATTTCTTTCATAAAGTAGAGATTCCCTACATAATGATTTTTACAAAAATCAACCTCCAAGGGGCGTTGAGGGCGCTTAAGGGGCGTTATACGTAATTACATCCATTTTTAAACTATTAGACGTACAGTCTTGAAATTTGGTAAGCGGATTCCTTTCATAGAGTACAAATCCTCTACAGAATGGATTTTGCGAAAATCGACTCCCAAGTGGCGTTGTAGAGAATTAAGTGGTGTTGTAGGCAATTAACTCCGTTTTAAACTATTAGACGTAAACGCTCGAAATTCAGTAAGCAGATTCCATTCACTGAGTAGACATCCGCTATAAGATAGGTTTTGTGAAAATCGTTTCCTAAGTGGCGTTGCGGGGGCTTAAGGAGCGTTATAGATAATTATATCCATTTTTAAACTATTAGACGTAAAATCTCGAAATTTAGTAAGCTGATTCCATTCATTAAGTGGAGATCCGCTATAAGATAGGTTTTGTGAAAATCGTTTCCTAAGTGGCGTTGCGGGGGCTTGAGGGATGTTATAGATAATTATTTCCCTTTTTAAACTATTAGACGTACAGTCTTGAAATTTGGTAAGCGGATTCCTTTCATAGAGTACAGATCCCCTACAAAATGGGTTTTGTCAAAATCGACTCCCAAGTGGCGTTGTGGTGAATTAAGGGGCGTTATAGACAATTAACTCCTTTTTAAACTATCAGACGTAAAATCTTGAAATTGAGAAAGCTGATTCCATTCATTAAGTAAAGATCTGCTATAAGATAGGTTTTGTGAAAATCGTTTCCTAAGTGGCGTTGCGGGGCTTAAGGAGCGTTATAGATAATTATTTCCATTTTTAAACTATTAGGCGTACAGTCTTAAAATTTGGTAAGCGAATTCCTTTCATGGTGTAGAGATCCACTACAAAATAGTTTTGGGGGAAATTGACCTCCAAGGGTCACTGAGGGTGATTAAGGGGCGTAATAGATAAATATTTCCGCGTTTCATCTAATAGAACCACCTGCTTGAAAATTAGAAGGTATGTTCCGTTCATGGAATAAAGTTCCTTTTACAAAGATTTTTGCGAAAACGGACCCCCAAAGGAGTGGGGTTGCGAGGGATTAAGGCGTGTTATAGAAAAATTCCGGTTTTTGAATTTAACTCATTTACTTGAAATTTGTTGAGCACTTTTCTTTAGTTGAATAGAGTTCCACTAAAAATGGATTTTACGGAAATCAACTCCAGGGGGAAGCGGGTGAGTTATTGGGGCGTATTAATTGACAAAATTCCCGTTTTTGAACTGCTAAGACTATAATAATAAAATTTGGTTTGCATGCTTCTTTTGTTGAATTGGAATCCGCTAAGAATGCTGTCAACGAGGTACTGATGGTAAAAATTCCGTTTTTGCTCTGTTAGATTTAGACTTGAAATTTAGCACGCATGTTTATTTTATGGAGTAGAGATCCACTGAAAGTTGCTTTGGTGGAAATCCACTTGATGATTAGGTTAAGTGAGCGAAAAAAATCTTTCTAGTTCTATTTTAGATATAAATAGAAATTAGATATTATAATTTATGTTCTTTTTATATCAAGGGGCGAGAGTGTAACAGCTATAAATATATTTTTCAATACAATCGAATTCTTAATGCTAGAGATATCAATAATTAATATATATGTAAACAGTATACATATATTGTTATGTTTCTGTTATATTGTTATGTTATATTGTTATGTGTTATTATAT